>VWPV01008874.1:25000-28297 GCA_013389885.1 Geococcyx californianus
GACTTGCTGGATTAGCTGTACGTGCCCTGTACAGTCATCCTGTGCCTGAGGCATGTGTTTGAGATTTCCAGCAACCAGATGTACCTACACTAGGCCAGGCAACAAGCACAGGCTCAGAAACTCTGAGCTTCGGTTTTACTGCACGTACACAGACCATGTACAGAGTTGCATTCTCAGTAAATCAACTAGCATGCTCCTCTCGTCCCATATTTACACCAGACTGCACACGCTCATATTATCTGAGAACACTGTCCTGGAGGATGTTCCTATTGAAAGTGCTAGGTGAGGCTCATTGGCACAACCTCCACTCTCCCAGAGCATTTCTCGACTCTGCGCTACTATACAGCTATACTTACAGTAACTGCATTGTGGCTGTCTGGTGCTAAAAATGGCACGCTGCTTTTGCAGTTAAGAAATGTAAAAAACCCCCAACAGCTAAGATACGCAAAAAAAGAAATCACAGCACAACAAATCAGATCAGTGTACACTATTCCCTGTCAACAAACAATAAGAAAACATTATGGTTGCAACAGACAGCTGTAGATACCAGATCCTAGGTTTTTAAATATCTGTCCTAATGAGTCCTCCTTAGTTCACCTGTCTTAACGAAGGTAACAGGCCCAGCATTTGATAGACGCATATTAATTAACAACACATTACAGAAACACAAACTTACCCACAGAGCTTGCTGCAGAGACCTTTTCTCCCGCTACATCCGTAAATGACAGTCATCTAGTAAAACACTCACAAAATATCTGTGTACTGTACCCTGCTGATGATCACTTTCTGCCCATAGAAATCGCTACTAGTCAGAATAACCCCTGGATGCAAGCAGCCTCCTGTAACGGATCATTTTTTTTCAGACAGCTATAGTGTAAGAAAAAATCATCCTCATTTTTCTGATGTTGCAAAGAACATGCAGTGTTTTTGCAGCATAGAATATAGCAAAGAATAGCCATCACTCTCAAATTGCATATCTCCCTTTTCCAGGGGCAGAAGCCTCAGGAAAGGAGCCAAGTCACTGCTCCCAGACCCATGTCTTCACATAGCCTTCATCAAAATCATAACAAGGTGAACGTGATTACAAGCCAACCCTCCTCCTCTAAGAGCCCTCGCACCAGCTGATGAACATCATCTCTGCTAATCTTCCTAGCATCTCACCTGTGGCTTTCAAGGCTTTCTTTAATTGAGTGCCTTCCCCTGTAGAGGGTTTACTTTTGTTGGATAAAATTTTTGGTATGTTCTCAAAAGACATTTCCGAAAAAGTAATAATCTCCTGAAAAGCTCTTGCCAGGACTTTCTGTGAAAGGTTATAAGAGCCTGCAAATCTTCCAGCATTAGAAAACCATGCACTGCGGACTATGAGATGATAAACTTTTGTTTAAATTTATTCTTCTCATGTAAATACCAAAATATACATGGCCTTAGAAAAAAGGCACTAGTTTAGGACATGGCTAAAATAAACTTCCCACATGTAAAATTCTATAAAGATTGTATTTACGGATAGACAGAACATGGGGTTAACAGGTGTGTACTGCTACCTCATTTTGCCAGCAGGAGACTTGATGGCTTCCAAGTAATAAATCATATTTCTACACATTTTCTATTTCTACACATTTTAAGATAAGGGAGTTGGAAGTCAAATCTATTTTAGTTTTTGTAGGTTCCAATCTTTCTAACCAGGGACAAACATGCTGTCCTTGTCAAATCATTTCAACGTGAACCAACTGAAAATTTATTATCTTATAAAGACCATCTATGTCTTTTCCCAGCATTCTTTGAAGACTACACTGAGACGATGTCCACATCAGCTGCAATTTTACTTAGAGAAGAGGGGTGGGAGGGAGAAACAAATGCACACACAGAGCTACTGTTTTATAAGTTGGTCTTTCACAAATGTTATTTAGTCTTATATTTCAACAGTTAAAATCATGAGCACAAAAATTAAATTAAATTAAATTGTGTACTTTATGTGCTATGTCTTAGCATCTTGATTACTGATTTTTTTTTTTTTTTTTTGATGATGCTTTACAAAAGTATTGTTCCTTCAATATAAATGTTGAATAGGCTGTTTCTGTGTGACTCCCTCCCCAGGGGTAGCTACTGGAACAGCAGATTGTTCAGCACTTGGGGCAATTGGATGGAGCAGAGCAAGCAGTGAGGGAAACAAGGGACCTCTTGTTATAGAAGGAGTAGACTTCAGCCAAGATGAAGAGTAGGCTCCAGGCAGTATGAAAGCTTCTAGCCACTGTAACACCAACTGCCCGGGGGGTCATTCCTTTCCTCAGTGGTTGGCTAAGTGGTCCAGCTCTTTTCCAGGAGTCTCTTCCCAAGAGTGGTGTGAAAAAAAGAGAAGGAAAGTAAGGAACCAGTAGGTATGGAACGTGTGGAAAGAAACTGTTGAGGTGTACACTTTCCTTCATGTTAGTTCAATTCCTGATCAACATCAATACATTTATGTTCATTTTTAAAACTCCAGATTTCAGGATTTAATCATACTCATGTAATGACAAAAATTAAAACTGTAGTCACAGATCAAAATAAATAAAACTACATTTCTAAAATTGTACAATTTGTATCATAATAAAAGTCCTTCTACCTCTTCAGTGGTGGAAAAAAAAGGGTTTGTAGGTGGGAACATTATTTCTGCCTCTTAGGCAAATTGTACTAATTCCCTTTAGTGCCAAGGATTCTCCAAACCAAGAGGACTGGGCCCATCCTGCAGCTGCACTCAGTTTACATTTTAATGCAGAGATGAAGAGATACAGACAGGTAACAGGTGTGGCTCACTCTAATTAAACAGCTCTTCTCAATTTTATTATTTCTTTCCTGTTTTACAAAATGCCATAGTACATATTTTTTCCTGAATCGATTGTTTTGGGGGGAAGCCTGGAAGAGAAATTGCCAACAAACATATCAAATCTCCAAGAAAGCAAAAGCCCAGCAAAAGTGTTCCTAATGACATTTCATTTAATCAAGTTGCTTACAAAGAAAAGCCTAGGAAGCTGACAGCTGTAGAGTTCAAGAGTTTCACACATCTATTCCCCATAACATACCACAGTACACAAAGACAAATGAGCTCCACGAAGCAAAACTACCACTATCATTAGTATAGCAATGCAGTAACATTGAAAGGGATACACTTCATATGCTGGAAAATGCTGCAATGTTGGCTTTTTATTTTTCAATTCATTAATAAATGTAAAGTTTTGACTAATGGCATGAAACATGCATTGGTTGTTTTCAGCTGGAATTATCCAAGAGCCCAGGTGACGTTGATCCCAGCATTTATGGAAA
>VWPV01008876.1:8816-33586 GCA_013389885.1 Geococcyx californianus
ATCCACACTTGCACCCAGCTTGGTGTCATCCGCAAACTTGCTGAGGGTGCACTCGATGCCTTCATGGAGATCATTGATAAAGATGTTGCACAGGACTGGACCCAGCACTGAACCCTGGGGAACCTCGCTTGTGACTGGTTTACAACTGGATTTACTTCCATTTACCACAATTCTTTGGGCCCAGCCACCCAGCCAGTTTTTAACCCAGGAGGCTGCACCTGTCCACAGGTGTCCTTCGTGGACTATGGATTTAATCCTCCATATATGCAAAGGATAATTCCAGCTGCAATCTCTGTTTCATAATTCTAGAAAATAAGCTGTTAATGCTGGATTTTTAAGGTAGGAGTCTGTGCTGCAGCTAGAAAGACAGAATTTTATATAAGTTACGCTACTGCTGAGTAACTCTGCAGTATTCAAGATGATACCTGCAGGGTGATAACATGAGAATGTGGCAACCTCTTCATTTTGAGCTAATTCAGAGAAAACACTTAAGCAATGGTACCAATTAGTTTTCAGGAGGAAAGAAAGCTTGGAGTTGCATATGCAACAACACAAATAAAATAGAACTGTCACAAAGATCAGTTAAAAGCTCCATTCCATTCAGAAAATCCATAGAAAAATCCTAATACCTGGTGGCCTGCTTGCAAAATCTGAAAGTTTAGGGCCTGAATTATCTAAGGTTATTCCTTGTTCTCCAGACATCGATGACTGATCGCTCTCCTCCAGGCCAGATGGACGTGGTTCTGAAGAACTGGAAGAAAAATAATTGCGATTAAGATTCAGCCTTCACATCAGTGTTTGAATTCTGCTTCTGTAACTAAATACTCAAATAATTAATTTTCAGCACCAGCACCTCTGATACAACAGGACAGACTGGAACAGAGCCCAGGTCTGCTGAGAGCACCTCCAGTGCCTTAAATAATACCAAAAAGGAAACAAGTTGCCTCGTACTCTGATCTTAAATATTTGTGTCACTTGTTTCTACTTTGAATTTGAGTTTCAAAATGAAGAAAAAGCCAATGGATATTCCAAATGATAAGATAAATCTATTTAACCTAAATAGGCAGGGACACCTCCCACTGGATCAGGGGGCTCCAAGCCCCATCCAACCTGGCCTGGAACACCTCCAGGGATGGGGCAGCCACCACTGCTCTGGGCACCCTGGGCCAGGGCCTCCCCACCCTCACAGCAAAACATTTCTCCTGAAGATCTCATCTCAGTCTCTCCTCTTTCAGCTGAAAACCATTCCCTTTCATCCTGTCCCTGCCCTCCCTGATCCAGAGCCCCTCCCTAGCTTTCCCCTTTCAGCACTGGAAGCTGCTCTAAGGTCCCCCTGCAGTCTTCTCTTCTCCGGGCTGAACAACCCCAACTCTCCCAGCCTGGCCTCGTACAGGAGGTGTTCCGGCCCTCGGATCATCTCCGTGGCCTCCTCTGCACTCGCTCCAACAGCTCCAGGTCCTTCCTGTGCTCAGGACTCCAGAGCTGAACTCAGGGCTCCAGGTGGGGTCTCACCAGAGCAGAGCAGTGAGACAGAATCCCCTCCCTGTCCCTGCTGGTGCCACTGCTCTGGATGCAGCTCAGGACACGGGTGGTTTCTGGGCTGTGAGTGCACGTTTCCGGCTCACAATGAGCTTCTCATCCTCCAGCACCCCAAGCCCTTCTCCAGGGTATGTGATGCTCCAGGAGACTGTCTCGGACAATTTAGAACTGTTATGATTCACTGCCCAAGGCTTCCACTGAATGCAGACTCAGAAAAGATGAAGTTTCTGTATCTATGGTTATACATTGTCAGAGACGTGACATTACAAGAGTAGAAGACCTAAACTGCTTAATGTTTCATGAATATACATAGGCTGCAGGGAGATATATGTTATTAAAACTCTGAGTTAAAATTACAGACATCAAAACAAGCTCACTGCCAACAAAGAGAGGCAGAATCAACAAAATGCCAAGGACAAAAGAATTTTTCAGCAAAATAAGAATTTGAAGGATATAAAGGCAGATGGATCCTAATCTTTCTTGAGAGTCACAGTTTCTGGCATCCATACAGCTCACATGGAAAGATCCAAGGCTGTATGGATGCCCTAGGAACCATCTAACCACATTCCAAAAGCCGTGCATGACCTTGAAAGTCCCTGAACTTTCCCCTGGGTCAAAACTGGGGAGAACATAAACCAAAAGAGAAGAAACAGGGCAAACACAGAACCGTTCCAAGCACTGCTGAGCAGGCGAGCATCACAGGGGAAATATTTGGAACTAAACCTCTGTCTAATCCAGCACAGCACCAAGTTTCGTGATGCAGGTGTAGCCTTACATGCCAATAAATTTGATGAAAATTGGCAAAATGCATCCCTGTGCCCCAGAAGTGTTACATTCACAGCCAGAAACAAACACAAACTCTGGCAGCAAACTCACTCAGAGGAGCAGCCTTTGACACAGGTGCCAGCAACGTGAACTGGAATAAATGCCTTCAACTGTGAATAGAACCTTAAATTTGTAATTTTGCCATTTATGACTTCTTTGTAATGGTGGGAGATGACAAACACTATAGTTAAGGATTAGATAAAAAGCCAGTGCAGAGCATCGCTGCACAAAGAGGTTTAACCTAGAAAACAAGCGTGGCGCGAAATGGGTTCTTAGAAATCATCTCCTGCCAGATGGGTCTGGTGGGGGAAGCTGCACAAACCCTGCAAAACAGACACAAGTAGAGGAGTTGCTGTAGGAAAGACTGCACTGTAATTGCTGGACGATCTAAACCTAACTTAGATTTTTAATGGAGCTGAAATTCACCGGGCATATTTAGCAACCACCACTGTCAAAAAAAGCCAAATTTTGAATACGACTAACAAGTCAGATGAGAAGTTTGTGTGAGAGGGACAAATATTCCATCTCTGTTCTTCATTCCTGTCGCTTAGGGTGTATAAAAAAACCCTAGCTGTGCATTAAGTACAGTATGGATTGTCACAGGGGAACCCCTTGCTCCACCAGTTGCATCCTCAAGCACAACCTTCAGGTACAAACTCCCTCAGCAGGATGGAGAGAGACCTCTGAAAGACAAGAAAAAGGAAAATCCCAAGAAATCCAACCCCAAAAAGGGCTGTAGATGCTGAATAAAGTGTGGAAAACTAAAATCACAGAGCATGTGCAAGCAGCACCAGCCCTGTCGACACGGAACAGCACTGCAACAACTTTTATAGAATCACAGATTCATTAAGGTTGGAAAAGACCTCTAAGATCATCCAGTCCAACCATCAGCCCAACTGCACCGTGCCTGCTTGCTGCTAGAGAAAAGCACTCGTCCCCTGAAGCCAAACGAGTCTCATTTCCCACGTGTACGGGGGGCTGTTGCCTCCAGCTCTGAATGTGGCTGAGCTGCTCCCCATCTGCTGAGCTGCTCCCCATCTGCACACCCCCTGCACACCACAGCGGGCACCGCAAATCCAAATGCCAGCAGTGATTTTACCGTGTTATTTCTGAGCTACCAGTACATAATGTTTCTGATCTGCACACAGGAGAACATTCAACATCGTGTATTTAATGGAATGAACTAACATGTTTTATCTACAGTCACTTTCCATCCAGCATCTTTCGCCTCAGTTTACAGCCCCTTACCTATAGCCTTCAGGTTCAGGAAACAGCCCCCACCACTTTTCACAGCCTACTTCCCCTTGGTTTTCATGACTATACTGAGTTGCTCAACTAAGCAAACCCTTGAAACTATTTTAGACCCAGTTGAACAAACTCTTTCAATAGGTCACTTATCCTACTCACATTCCGATATCGCTCAGTCCATAAACCATATTGCTAATGGTACTTTCACTACTGGATTATTACATCTCAGGAGGAGTTTCTAATGAAAAAAAACCCATCATTTTTAGCATGTTTACCAAATCAGCTGCATTTCCACCCAAGGTTTGCTGCTCTGAATCCTGGAATTTCTCAAGAAGAATGGCAGAGCAGAAGCTGAGATGACAAACATCCCGTTCACTTCTGACACAAAAGCAAGGGATCCAAATCCGATTTTAAAGACTCAGCAATTCCAAGACAGGAAACTTGAAGCTTGCCTAAGGATGCTAAGGAAGTCAAGAGCAAACAAGGCAGGACAGCATTACAGGCAGATTCACTGCAGTCACCCTCCTTCTGCTGAAGAATAATCCCAAAACATTCATAACAGCTCCCTTCTTAATGCTTCTACAAGGATAAAGTGATTAATACACAGAATGCTAATCCCTATCCCAAACCACGTTGTGCAGGAGGCAATGGCAAGAGACCGCTCACAGAATGTTTCAGTGACAGATTAAGCACAGAGGGGTATTTCCTTTGTTAAGCACAGTGAAACCTGATCATAGCCTTATTTAAGAGCAAGGGACTCTTGCGAGCTGTTATAGCTCAATGGGAAATCCATAATTTAGGCTTCTTTTATTGTGAACACTTTCAACAAGCCAGTGGTCCTATGGGGATGTTTATGCTAAAGGACAGGTTTCTATCTCTGTTTATTGATATCCCTGAGCCATGGTGAAGCTGGGTGATCATCAGGAAGATCAACGGCAATAAAACCTTAACAAGACCTTTCTCTAATGATTCATGGATTTTCTTTTCAGGAGAGTGCCAGCTTGCCTGTTCCCTCTGAATCCTTTGGCATTTCCAGTGCAAGGCAGCTCCCAACAGCAGTTGTCACTTTTATTTTATTGGCATCTACTGAGAACTGAAGCATCCTGTCCACAGAGAACCAGATCTTTCTTACCTAGAAATACAAGGTCTTTGATGTGGGGGGAAAAACCCTTTCCATGAAAGACGCAGACGACAAACAGCGACACAAGGTTTCCACCCTCTTACTTTGCTCCAGATCAGCAGCACCAACCAGTACCACACAAGTTGCTGTTGGGTATTGGTTATGCAGTGTCAATGTTTTTGACACAAAGAAAAAAAGATGCTGTTATTGTATGAAAGACCTTGGGATGACTTTGAGCATCAAGCGAACATCAAACAGGAAAATCCCTGCTTGTTATCTGAGCCTCTCTGCGGGATCTAAAGTATAGAAAGCAGGAAGATGCACGTTTCACCATACTGTTCTCTACAACCGGACCACACGGCACTGCCTTGCACAATGCACTGTTACAGCCCACTCTTAGAATCATGGAATCATTAATTGCGGAAAATATCTCTTAAGTTCATCTGGTCCAACTACCAGCCCAACCTCACTGTGCCTGCTAAACCCTGTCCTCAAGTGTCACGGCCCCGCCAGTGATGAGGACTCCTCACTGCTTCCAGTGCTTGACAACCCTTTCTACAAAGTAATGCTTTACAGAATCCTGTGAAGTTTTGGAAGGGACCCCAAAGCTCATCCAGCTCCAACCTACTCCACAAAGGAGCAGGGACGCCTCCCACTGGATCAGGGGGCTCCAAGCCCCATCCAGTCTGGCCTTGAACACCTCCAGGGATGGGGCAGCCACCACTGCTCTGGGCAACCTGGGCCAGGGCCTCCCCACCCTCACAGGAAAAAATGTTTCCTAATATCTAATTTCAGTCCGGATCTAAAATGTTCAAGAGAAAATGAATTCCACCTTCATGAAGCCATCTCGACATTGTGCAGGGTGAGGCTGCACACTGAGTAACCCAGGGAGAAAATAAATTATGATCAGTCGCTTCATACCTGAACACCCCCCACTCTGCATGGAACTGGACATCTCTGGAAAAGCCAGTACAACCTTCAGTTTAAAGACTCAGAATGATTATTCAAAGAGGTGGGACTGGTGGGGCACAGAGCTCCTGCTACCTTTCTGTGTGTTTAAGAATTTAACTCTGAAATTCAGATATTCCTGTGTTATTGTTTTCTGTGCACAGTTTTTCCATTTTTTTTCTGAAGCAAACTGGAAACCATCCCCAGAAATTCCCCTGGGGTGAGGTTCCTGTCACTGCCCCTGCAGCTCACCTGCAGCATCCAAGTAATCCGACAGAGTCCACCTGCCCGTGCCAGCTATCTGAGCAAGGGCACAGCAGCACCACCTGACCCCCTGCACTGGTTGAACAGGCTGAACAGGCACATTCTCTCCTTATCCATTCACCTCTTCCCTCCCAGGAGTTGAGGGGGTTTCTTCCCTCCTAATCTCTCCTATACCAGGAAGACTGGCACTGCTTGGGCTTGTTATCCTCATACCCAGAAATTACCAGATTTCTCCTGTCAAATTCTAGATGCAGCTTCAGCTGAGAGAGAAGACCAGCTCGATTTCAGGCAGAAACATCTCAGGATATGCATATATTTAAGGAAATGACCCAAAATCTCTACAGCACTTTATACAGAGGCTTCTGGTTCTTCTGAAAGCACTTCCCAACCTTTGATCTTGGCTGTCAGACTGCTTAAAAAAGGGAGCCTCCTCCTCCAGGGGCCATGGCACCATGTGCTGCATTCCACACCTCCTTGCCATATTCTACACTTCCTTCTACACTCTCCCTTGGTCAGCGAGGATCAGCTTAGAGGTCATTCAGGCAAGGTGGACACCCACAAATCCAAGGGCTCCAATGGGATACACCTACACCTGCTGAGGGAGCTGGCAGACGTTACTGTTAAGCCACACCCCATCATCATTTAAAGGTCACAGAGGAGAGGTGCCCAAGGACTGCAGAAGAACCAATGTCACTCCATTCTTCAAAAAGGGCAAGGAGGACCCAGGAAAATACAGGCCAGTTTGCCTCACCTCTGTCCCTGGAAAGGTGATGGAACAACTCATCCTGGAGGTCATCTCCAAGCACACGGAGGAGAAGAAGGTTATTGGGGGTGGTCAGCATGGATTCACCAAGGGGAAATCATGCTTGACTAATCTGACAGCCTCCTAGGATGGCTTAACTGGCTGGGTAGGTGAGGGGAGAGCAGTGGATTTTGTCTACCTCAAGTTCAGCAAGGCCTCTGACACAACATCCTCATAGGGAAGCTTAGGAAGTGTGGGTTGGATGAGTGGACAGAGAGGTGGATTGAGAACTGGATGGATGGCAGAGCTCAGAGGGTTGGGGTTGGTAGTGCAGCGTCAAGTGAGAAGCCTGCGGCCAGCGATGTTCCCAGGGGTCAGGAGGGGGATAGAATGTACCCTCAGCACATTTGCTGATGACACAAAACCAGGAGGAGTGGCTGATCCATTGGAAGGCTGTAGTGCCATCCAGCGAGACCTGCACAAGCTGGAGAGCTGGGCAGGGAGGAACCTCATGAAGTTCAACTAAGGCACTGCAGCTGGGGAGGAACAACCAGTGCATCAGCACAGGTTAGGGGCTGACCAGCTGGACAAGGATCTGGGAGTGCAGGTGGACAGGTTGATGATGAACCAGCAACGTGCTTTTGTGGCCACAAAGGCCGAAGTATCTTGGGGTGCATGGAGAAGAGTGCGGCCAGCAGGGCAATGAAGGTTCTCCTTCCGCTCTGCTCTGCCCTAGGTGGGCCCCATCTGGGGTCCTGTGTTCAGTTCTGGGTTTCCCAGCTCAGGAGAGATAAGGAACTACTGGAGAGAGTCCAGTGGAGGCCATGGAGATGATGAGGGGACTGGAGTACCTCTCTTATGAGGTCTGTTTAGACTGGGGAAGACTCAGAGGGGATCCCACCAATGCTGACCAATATCTAAAAGGTGGGGAGCAGGAGGATGGGGCCAGGCTCTTCTCGACAGTGTGCAGTGACAGGACAAGGGGCAACAGGCACAAAATGGAGCACAGGAAGTTCCACCTGAATATGAGGAAAAATTTCTCTCCTGTGAGGCTGATGGAGGACTGAACAGGCTGCCCAGGGAGGTGTGGAGTTCCCTTCTCCAGAGAGATCCAACCTGCCTGGACACGTTCCTGTGCAACTGCTGGAGGTGACCCTGTTGTACCAGGGGGTTGGACTGGACGAGGTCCACAAGGCCCTTCCAACCCACCATGCTGGGATTCTGTGATTTACCCAGTAAATATAAGGAATGGTGCTGTTATAATTGGTTTTATAACTGAGCTGGAATGTTTGCATGATTTTTTTTAATCTCGAACAAAGTTCCTAGCCGCAGAGTTGCCAGTGGGTGATCTAAATATTAGAGAAATCGCACAGGTCCTTTCTCACCCCACACTGGCTGAAAAAATAGTGAGAGGTTGCCTGTGGAGATTCCCCACGCCCCTTATAAAAAAAAGGTAATATTCAACCTACGTTGTTTGTTCTAGTTGTTGATTATTTTTCTTCTTCCTTGGAGGTTTCTTCTTCTTTGGCTTGTTGGCATTCTGGTTATTTTGTTTGTTGTTCACACCAAAGTGTCCTGCCGATATATCGCTCTGGAGAAGGTTAACCAAGAGCGGACTTGTGAGCGTAACATCTTTATTGACAGGAAAGCCAGGATTCTGCCCGCAGGAAATCTGATTTCCATTTGGCGTTCCACTAAACCCTGTATTGAACGGCAGCCCATGGCCAGAGAAATGACTCCCTGAAGAACTGCTGTTTCCTTGCATTGCTTGCATATGAGAAGGCACCATGTTTGGCTGCTGCACAGGGACATCAGGTAACATCTGTGTCATGTTCACATCATTATTTGTTGTGGTAGCGGTATCCCCAAGCTGTTGAGTTACGTGTGGACCAGGCCCAGTGGGTCTTAAAACCTGCCCCTGGATTCCCATAACCTGAGAAGGATTCCCATTCACGGGGCCTTGCTGTGCCATCATCTGCCCCGTGAACTGCACCATGTTTCCTTGCATGTTTGGGGTTGGTCCTCTCATCAGTTGAGCTGGCCCCGTCATAACATTGGACTGGTTTTGAGTACTAAAAGGCTGTTTATTTCCTTGCATCTGCGTGGTCATCATCTGTTCCATCATTGAGTTTTGCTGTAACATGACCTGGCCCTGAGGCCCCATCATCTGATTGTGTGTAGACATCATCTGTTGTCCCTGCTGGGGAATCATCTGCTTGGGAGGGGTCATCCTCTGGGGAGAAGGACCAAGATTTTGGTTTTGTGGTGCCACCATCATCTGGCCTTGTGGCATGAGCTGAGTTCGAGACAGTATCATCTGGTTTTGAGGGTTCAACGATCCCTGAGCCTGAATGTTTACCATCTGTCCTTGAGAGGACACGATCTGCTGATGCATTCCCATGAGCTGGGACTGTGGTCCTTGCTGAGGCTGTCCCTGGATGTTGCCCATGTTGACTTGCGGCACCCCGCTGGCACCTGCCTGCTGGTTGTTCATATTTCCATGAAGCCCCATGAGATTGGTCTGCATCATATTCGGTGGGCCGTGTGGTGCCTGCATCTGGCTTTGAGGAGGTCCAGATCCTTGGCCACCTTAAAAAACAAATCACCAGTAAGAAACTGGTTGGAGTGTGGAAAACAAGAGTTTTCATAGCTTTTGATGCTGAGTAAGTTAGTATTCCATACCCATTTTCCTCCCTTTTCCAATGAACCAGAGTATCTGACATATTTGCAGTCTCAGGATGCAATCTTTGATGCTACAGACACGTTGCCAAAAGAGAACATCATACTTCACAAAATAAAACACTTAGATGGGTACTTCCTGTGCAATCCACTATGGAAGATGTAACAGAAATGTCATTTCAGTTGTTACCTGTACGTTACCTGTACATAAGTTTGAATATCTTCCACAATATCACCTAAATTGACAGGGTAATTACTAACCAAAAAAGCTTCAAACTTTGAGGTTATTTTATTATGGGTTAACACATGGAGTCTTGATGAACTGATGTGATCAGGTTATCCATAATCCAGAAAACCAATGAATAACAGAACTGTTAAGTGGAGGCATTTGTGAACTGAAGATTTAAAATTTACAGGACTGACTGTAAGGACACTTCTAAAGCTTTAAAGGAACTAATAAATCATTTTTCAAAAGCAGAACTAAATTATTTTGTTGTTCTCCTTCTAAGACAATAACACTTCTGTTTTTTTCTGGACAAGAAGTTCCTGTAGTGTTGCATCTTTATTACCCTCACCTCAAATGTCATTGCTACTTCCATTCCACTTCTTAACAGGCCCTTCTGGATCCCAGTACCACAAAACAGAATCATAGAATAGTTTCAGTTGGAAGGGACCTTAAAGATCATCCAGTTCCAACACTTCCAAGCCCCTGCCACAGGCAGGGATGCCTCTCACTGGAACAGGGTGCTCAAATTCCCATCGGGTTGTTTGAAAAACATGAGCACAGCCTCCTGCTTTCCTTACCCCCATTCATGAGCGCACCGACTGCCCCTGCAGCCCCAGCCTGCCAACTGTTCATGGCGAGACTTCAACGGTTTGGGGTGCGGGTGCTACACAAGTAAAGGCATAAGTTTCTACAAAGAAAAAACCTGAGGAACACCACGTTCCCAACAGACCTGTGTGCTGCACGTTCTGGCTCGTTTGCAGCTGTGGCGCTCCGCTGTTCACCGGTGTTCCGGGAGCTGTGGAAGGCACCTGACCTTGCATGAAGTTCTGGTTAGCCTGGCCTGCAGGGAATCCTGGTGGGAGGCGCTTGGGCATTCCTGAACACAAGAATTCTCTTATTAGTAAGCATAGAAAACGGGAAGAAAACCAAAGAGAAGCTGTACCTGGAGTATAACAGCAAGAACACCTCTGAGTCTGCACTGCCACCTCGCAGGGTTAGGCAGAGAGTGGGTTTTGCCAACATACAAAACCCACAGAAGGCATTTATAGTTCTTACCTGTGCAATAATTCTGCCTAACAAGCTACAAGAAGGCAAAATGTCCGCGTTTGACTTTGCAGAAACTAGAAATTAAAAGTAATATAGTTTGCTCTTTTCTTCTTTACCACATCCCAGCTCTATCTCCATGTACACAAACTCAACTTGCATTGTTAGCGGTGTGCTCCTCTCAACACCAGCTCTCCCCATAACACACCAGATGCTCTCCTTTGCGCTGCTGCTGTGTGCATGCACACTAGGAATAACTTCATCCAGAGTAGCTGAGAAACCTCAGGAGCTGGCGTGTCCAGAGTTTGGAATGGCTTTGACAGCTCAGATCATCACTGCTACCCTGGGACAGAGCAGAACCTCCCCTCCATCCACCAACGGGAGTAGCAGCAGAAAGGGATTTAACAGAATCCACTTCTTGTTAACTCGCTGTCAAACACATGATGCCATGGAGCCACCACCCACCTTGCCCTTTATTTTCTTGACCCATGACACACAGCCAGAATTTGGCTTTGGTTTCTTCCACAGTTACAGTTTTCTGGCATGCCGAATTGTACTGCTTGTGTTAATTAATCTGCTATTAGGCTTATAATTAATATTTCAAGATAATCAACTTTTGAGGTCAAACCATAAGACCCATCTGCAAATATGGAACATACATTTCTAGAACCACCTCCAGACTTTAGTTTTAGTGCTGCTACACTTTTAGGAAAGTTTTGCATGTAGGAATGCTTGAACTGAGAAAAAAAGCGTTAACTTGGCTGATTCCAAATGGAATATAAATTCTCATTTGCTAAATGAAAATTTGCTAAATGAAACTCATTTGCTAAACGAAATTTGCTAAGTGACACAGAAAGCATGCAAATGTATTCATTTACACCAAACCTTTATGTGCAAGGTGACTTAAAAAATGAAAACTCCGTAATTACAAATTAGTTAACATAATGCAAGACAGCTTAAAAACTGAAAGATCTGTAATTACAACTTAATTAATAAACAAATTTCAGCAAGGAACGAGCATGCAGGGAAACCAGGCAAAAATCTCAGCAAGCGGAAGCAACACAGCTTTGCTGAAACCACTGGAATCCTGTCCTTTTAAATAAGCTAGGCACTAGCTCCCACAGGATTGCCTTTTAGCAATGAGGTCCAGTGTGACAGTTTCTTTGGGGTGTCATTTTAACTCAAAAAAGCAAGGTTTTGTTTGTAGCAGGTTTACTTAGGAAGGAAGGAGAACACAAGAGGTGATACTGTCCAGAGGTGGTGGCTCAGCTACCTAGAGGAAAGGATTGCTGAGGGGGACAGACTGCTGGTGAGGCAAAACTGTAGGGAAATGGGACTACTGTAAACACTAACTGCTTCCAGAGGGAGACAGGATGGGATCCACAGGGCACCAGCAGATCCTAAGAGCAGTCTGGAAGAGGAGAACCTTGACACAGACAACTCATCCGAACTGAATTAATCCGAATTCACGTGAGATCCATGGTACAAACAGTGACAACAAGCAGCTTGACCAGCTGAGCAGACCAAGAAACGGGTGTTCCTTACAGCTTTTGGACAGACTTCAGACGTACACAGTGAGAAGGCAAGAAATCAGACAATAGAGATGTGTGTGTAGGTGAACAAAGAATATGGCTTGCTTTTTAGAAGTACAGAGCGAAAATAATTCAAAGGCTTAAGGGAGAGCTTGTGTACAGGAACCTGAGAGCAGGCAGTCTAGAGACAGAAGAACAACTGAGTGAGCAGAGAGAAGTGCTACAGGTTTGGCACAGAACTACAAAAGGCTTGAGAAGAAAAAACACCAAGGACACAAAAGAGATCTTGGGCTTGACAAGTGAAATTCCTTCACTGCTAGAGAATAATTCTAGGAATATTAAGTAAAAGATGAGAGTGCGGAGAGCTGAGGAGAAAACTAAAGTCAACACAGCCAAAGGGGAAGCTAAAACATCTCTTGACCTCTTCATTTTGGAATAGGAAGTACAACAATATGGCAATAATAGCTCTTTCATATGGGAAGAAACCAATGACACATAAAGACAGGGTCAAGAAGAGACATCCACAGCTTAGAAAGAAATAAGCAAAATTATGCCTCTCTTCTGTAAATGGTGACAGAGGCAGCTGAAGAGAGAAAGAAAATGTGCATTTGTTCTTATTACACTTTCTCTCAAAAAAAAATCCCCATCCCAAAAAAACCCAATCCCAAACCAAAACAACCCCACACCATCTCTGAATATCCTGAACTTGCTGAAAGTCAACAGAGGGATTGTCAAGGACGACTGGCAGCCACAATCAGCAACTGCACACAGAGGTTCCTTCTGCAGTTGCCCAGGACGCACTCTTTGGGTACCACTGCCACGCTGCAGGACAGAGACCAGCAGCAGAAACAAAGTGATGCTGACGCTTATCCACCCACACCCACTGTATACTCAGTATGTGCCTTTATTCTGCCCTCTGAAGGAGCTTTTCAACACTCACAGCAACATCAGTTCTAGCCATTTTATGTTCTTTTCTTTTCAAAACAAAAGAAGGTCTCGGTACTTCTTACCTCCTAAACCAGGGTGTAAAACTTGTGGACCTTGGTTTTGCTGCTGCATCACCATGAAGTTGGGGGGTACGTTCCCCTGTTGCACCATAGGGTTACGGCTAGGAGAACTGACAGGCTGCTGAAATCCCTGGGGAAGCGTGCTACCCTGGGGAGGCCTTGGTCCCATCTGCTGCTGCGTCTGGTTAACTGTTGGAGATGATGCAGGAGATCCCTGCTGGAAGGAGGAGGGAGAGGAAGCAGGAGACTTGTTGGTCAGGTGGGGTTGCTGTAGTGGCGTAGGAACCCGTGAGGGTCCTCCCTGAAGGCTTTTCATTTGAGGAGCAGTAAACTGGCCAGGATTGCTCATTTGGGGGAAGTTTGAGTGAGCCTGGGAAGCTTGCTGGCTTCCAAAAGGATATGGAGGTGGAGGATGAGTAGGAGTTTGTACTGTTGCTAGAGATGGTCTTGCTTGAAGCTGCTGCTGCATTTGTCCAGGCAATGGGGCCTTTTTCCAACCCTGGTTTACTGTCAATGTACCCAGTGCTCCCTGGGTTGGAGGAGGCTGAAGCGCTCCAGAAGGAAGCTGGTTCCAGCCAGGGGGAACTGGAACCTGTGCTGGTGAAGTAAATGAAGGTCGAATACCCTGCTGTGGCTGCTGATGTGGCTGGGGAGGACGTGTCTGCAACTGCGTCTGCTGCTGTAGCTGCTGAAAGTTGGCTGAATTCATCTGCCTGTTAACAGGAACTGACTGCATTGAATGGAGCTGGGGAGCTAAGGATCCAGATGGATGGTTTTGCTGCTGGATATTTAGCCCAGATAAGAGGGGGTCCATTGCATCTATTAAAATAGCAAAGAAAAGTAAAAAAAAATAACCTACTGTAGTCAAAGCCCATCCCAAACCAAGAAAGGGTAAACTGCTTGCTTGCATTTGCTTACTCGGCATAAAACCTCACACTCCAGTGTTCCAATTTCTGCAACAGACAGAACAGGCAATGCTCTAACAGTTTGCAAAGCGTTCAGGCACCCTGAGAGGTCAGGTCTTAGCAATTCATAACCTCTACAACAAAGCATGGTAGTGCTGCAGCGCTTGTTGCTGGAGTACAACATAAACCTTCCGCACCTTTAGAATTGTGGAATCACAGAGGATCTCGAGTTGGAAGGGACCCATAATGATCATCAAGTCTAACTCCCTGCTCCTTGCAGGACCACTTAATGCTAAACGGTGTGACTAATAGTGTTGTCCAGACACTCTGTGAACTCTGACCAGCCCAGTGCTGTGACGGTTTCCCTAGGAGTCTGTTTGGACCTTCCCCTGATGCAGCTCCATTCCATCCCCCGTGTCCCATCGCTGGTCACCGGGAGGGGGATCGGCACCTCCCCTCGAGGAAGGTGCAGGCTGCGATGTGGGCACCCTCAGCTCTCTCTCAGCTGAACAAGCCAAGTGTCCTCAGCTGCTCCTCACAAGTCCTGCCCTCCAGGCCTTTCCCCATCGGTGTCTCCTGGACACGCTCCAGTGGTTTGATGTCCTCTTTCCATTGGGTGCCCAGAGCTGCCCCCAGTGCTGGCAATGGGGCCGCACCAGTGCAGGGTGGGATGATCCCCTGCCTTGAGGGGCTCACGATGCTGTGCTCGCTGGACCCCAGGACATGGACAGCCCTTTGGGCTGCCAGGGCGCCCTGCTGGCTCCTGTTCAACTCCCCATCACCCCAGACCCCAGGTCTCTTTCCATGGGGCTGCTCTCCAGCTTCTCTCTCAGTTTGTATGGACAACCCACTTGTTGGGGCTGCTTTCCCTACCAGTTAAAAAAAGTGGCACAACAAGGAATTAAGGTATTACCATAAACTAAAATTCCCAGAATATTTAAAACTTTTAAAACAAATACTGTCCATAAAAATAAGCACTGCAGAGATCATTTGGGTTTGGGTTGGAAGGGANCTTAATGCTAAACGGTGTGACTAATAGTGTTGTCCAGACACTCTGTGAACTCTGACCAGCCCAGTGCTGTGACGGTTTCCCTAGGAGTCTGTTTGGACCTTCCCCTGATGCAGCTCCAAGATGTTCAGAAGTTGGCAAGAACTGCCACCATTTTATGGAGGGACAAGTTATAGCTCCTCTCTTTTTCTGTAGTCCACAAATGAAAGTAACTTGCACCGGCAGAATATCCCCTAAACACTCACACCCTCCCAGATCCCCAATCCTTAAACTTCCAGACTGTCTATCCCTCTTGAAAGCACCTGTGTTCAGTCCTGTCCAATTACATCCTACCAGAGAGGTAGAAAAGTAGAATCATGGAACGGTTCAGGTTGGAAAGGACCTCAAAGCCCATCCAGTGCCACTCCCTGCCATTGGCAGGGACAACTCCCACTGCATCAGGGGGCTCCAAGCCCCATCCAACCTGGCCTGGAACACCTCCAGGGATGGGGCAGCCACCACTGCTCTGGGCAACCTGGGCCAGGACCTCCAACCTTATCATGAAGAATTTCTTCCTAAGAACTCATCTCAATCTCCTCTCTTTCAGTTTAAAATCTGCATCGTTCCACCTATCCTTCCCTTACCTTTATCCACAAACAAAACCCAGTCACAACAGTTCTAGAGCAGAAACATCACTGCTGCTTCTGCTCAACATACCTGAACAAAATCCCAAGCAAGCTGGGCAGTTGTGAGCCACCAGAATGATTTGTAAAGTTTTACCAGGTCTCTGGGAGCAGAGAGGGTTCTGCAGGAGGAGTAAACTCCCAGGAAGGGCAGGGGCAATACTCCAGGACATTTCTGGAGCACTCCTACAAGTGCAGCCTCAGTCTGTGCACTGAAGAATAACTTCAGGTACACGGTCAGGTCAGTGCTGTGAGTTAATGTTCCCACCTGGCTGCGAGGAAGGCCGAGGTGTCCTTGGCTGCAGCTCAGCACCAGCACCACTTGCCACCATAGAGGAGGGCATGTTTCCACCCTGGGACATCATGACAGCTGCAGCATTGCTCATCCTTATTAAACCTTAACAATACAAATAACAACGGTCAAGGCCTGCAGTTTTTAAATAGGGAACAACTTTACATTTATTATTTTTTGTAAGAAAAAATGGTATTTGTTGATAGAATATTTCTTTGCAATTTAAAAATTGTTTGTTTGAAATACCCATTGGACATGTCTCTCTCTGAAAGCTTATATTCCCTGGAATAAAACAAGTTAAGGTCATGCTGAAGCTTCTCCTTTAGCGCCAAACCTTGAAAAAGGCCACAGAAGGAAACACTACCAACTCACAAACGCTTTGAGCGTGGCTCGCCACTCAGATCACCGACTGCCCAGATCGTAGCAAAACTACACCTGTACTGAGGAGTTCTCAAAGTCTGGTCCTAGCGAGACATGAGGGCGCGTGAGTCGATCTTTCAGTTCCAGAGGCTGCTATTTTAATGAAATGATTTAGACTGTTGGCCTGTTGCTTATATCACTGTTAGATTTATACTCTTTACATCTGTATTGTTGACCTGCAGGCAGGAAACAAAGCTCCTGATCATAACAGTGAAGATCAGAGCAGCTGCTTTCAAAGCAAATCTTTAAATGTTGCACATTTCTTGTTGAGCACAATGATTTAACTGCTATTTAATCAGGTGTCTAGAGGTGAAATGTTCTTTCCACTCCTTCTCATTAACACCCACATATGCATCTCACATTAACCTTGACAAGAAATGCTCCCAGTTTTCTTAGTTGCTTTAAATCCTATTTACTAAGATACTAATTAATTTTGTCTTATGATTAGGCTATTAAAGCAAATTACACAGTAGCTTTCTTTTAACTCATCATAAAATCTGACTTTTGTAGTTAAAAATTACTTATGCACAACCAATGCTCTGAAACGTTGAGTTTCATTAAATTACACCTCTCCAAGAAAATGAGTTCTCTACGACCGGACCTCAAAAGTTTATCAGAAGAGAGACTACCAATGGGTGTCCCATCTTTCCCATAATTACAATGGATTTAATCCAAAGTAGTTTATTGCTGTACACAGAATAAAGGTTTATGTGCATTTTCATAAGAGGCCAAACAGAAAGCTGTGATGACCTTTGCGTATTTCAAAGTGAATTTGCTGCATTGACTCACCTACTTTTACAAACTTTATGTAAAAAACCCAAAACACTGAAACCAAAACAAGTCCCAAACCACCAAACCCTCAAAACACCCCAAACCAAACCAATCCAACCCACCCGTCCAATTCCCTACAATGTTTGTAGCACAAAATGTACCCAACTATTCAGTTTACACGATGTGACACACAGTTTGACAGTACAGAAACAAGAACACACAGTAATTAAAATGGCAATTACAATCTGCAAACAGTAGTTGCTATAATCAGTAAAACTTTATGATTAGCTTAGTAACAAATTTTGAAGTGTATAATGCCAAACAAATGAAAACCAAGGGGATTTACCTTGTCCCCCTTGCATGGAAAACCCCGTCTCCATGCGCACGGAGTTGCTTGCACCCAGGGGCCCGTTGATCCGCACATCTTGGCTTCTGTTCTGTGCTAAAGCCAAATTGATAGCACCTTCCCCTAAAAGGAACACACAGGGTGGGTGAACAGAACGAGAAGCAGAAAAGCAGAGCGCAGACTTTTTAAAAAGAAGATTTAAAACACATCAGGGCAGGAAGAATAAACTTCACTACAATGTGCACTCTGGAAGGACAGATCTGCATCACGTTGCCCTCATCTTCTCGGTTTCAATTTTAAGAAAAACAACCTCCATGACCACCATTAAACGCTCTCGGTTTCAGCCTGCATGCGGACAACCACTCAGAATGGATAATTTAATTGCAAAATACACTGAAATCTTGTTTTTAAAAAGCCTCATACAGAATAATTACAGAAAAGAAATGCTAGCTAACACTTAAAACCATTTTTCAGGAGGTTGCCTGCTGCTCAGACCACTTTCAGTTATTGTTTTTATTACTGAGAGAAAAAAAAGCTGCCTTTTCATTGCAGTCATTCTCCAAATCACTAAATCAGAAGTTTTCCAACACTAAGCAAGCACACAATACCCTGGCTGAGTACAGGGAGATTTTAGCTTAATGCCTTTGAAAGCGAATTACGTGTGAAATACCTTCAATTTGAACAGAGAGAATTCCCAGGTCACGAAGCTGCTGGTTGTTATTCTGAGCCAGGATCCGCAGCCGCTCTGCAGCTTCACGGGGGATGTTGAAGGTAACGCGGACACTGTTCCATGGCTCGATCTTCTGCAGTTTTAACTTGTTAGATTCTGGAAACAAACCCAGTCAGAGTCAGCGCAAAGGCAGTTTGCAAACATCATGATGAAATAACTTGGTAAAAAACCCACAGCTGTAAAGCCTGAAACAATTCTTTGGTTTTGGAAATTCCAAGTGGTTGGTCTCCGGTTCAGCAGAGTCCATGTGTGTGGTGACCAGCGCTGCCAAACCACTTCAGGCACCTTCCAAAAACGAGCAATATGGAAATCACCCAGTAGACACCCAATGCAACAACCAACACAATCACCTGATAATACAGATTGCTCAAAACCTGAAATATTATGTGGATAAACTGCTTTGGGAAGATATGAAATATCTGATCAAACAGATTCAGTAGCTCTGTCAGTGAACCAGGTGGATGTGACTACAAGAATTAAACCTTTGTTAAGGAAATATCTACCCTATAAACATTTCAGAAACCCCCCTTCTTTCAGAAGGATGGTGCCAACAGAGGCCGAGCTGTACTTCATTAAGTTCTACCACAGTATTTAGTTATTCTGAACAGGTTTGTATGTTAAATCCACTCTCAAAAGACATACATATATTTTTCATTCTGAAGAATGTGTCATTTCGGAATGCCAACAGCTCATTCCTGTTTGGGAATCCCTTCTACCTGGCCCTCTGCTTCTAAGGAATGGTATTATTAAATCCATCCTTTTTCTACCTATAAACACATTTTTGGCTGGCAACACGACAGGAGTAATTTAAAAACCTCCTTTTGCAGAGGTTTCACCAGTCCTATATTTACCGTTATTAACGTTCCCAATATTTTACACGTAAGAGTTGCATCAGCGCTTTCAGTATTCCTAGATATCAGCATCAGTCTCGCATTTTTCAAACACAGCATCTGCCAAGTCTAAACCAATGTTACTTACTTGACATTTGAGTCAACCCTGGATGTGCACACAGCCTGGGGAGCGAGGGGCTGGAGAGCAGCCCTGTGGAGAGGGATCTGGGGGTTCTGGTCAACAGCAAGCTGAACAAGAGCCAACAGTGAGCCCCAGCAGCCAAGAGGGCAACTGCGTCCTGGGGTGCATCCAGCACGGCATTGCCAGCTGGGCGAAAGAGGGGATCATCCTGCTCTGCTCTGCACTGGTGCGGCCCCAGCTCGAGCACTGGGTGCCGTTTGGGTACCACAGGATAAAAAGGATCTGAAGTTACTGGAGAGTGTCCAGAGGAGAGCAAGGAGTTGGTGAAGGGTCTGGAGGAGAAGTCGTATGAGGAGCAGCTGAAGTCACTTGGTCTGTTCAGCCTGGAGGAGACTGAGGGGAGACCTCATCACCATCTGCAGCTTCCTCACAAGGGGAGCAGGAGGAGCAGGCGCTGAGCTCTTCTCTCTGGTGACCAATGACAGGACCCAAGGGAAGGGCAGGGAGATGCCAGAGGAGGGGCAGGTTGGACATAAGGAAAAGGTTCTTCCCCCAGAGGGTGGTGGAGCTCTGGAACAGCTCCCAGGGAAGCAGTCACAGTGCCAAGGCAGACAATATTCCAGAAGCGTTTGGCCAGTGCCCTCAGATTCACAGTGTGAATGTTGGGGTTGTGCTGTGCAAGAACAGGAGTTGGGAGAGCTGCCTGGCAGAGAAGGACCTGGGGGTGTTGCTTGACAGTGGCTGAACATGAGCCAGCAGTGGCCCAGGTGGCCAAGAGGTATCAGCCCCAGCGTGGCCAGCAGGAGCAGGGAGGGGATTGTGCCCCTGTGCTCAGCGCTGGGGACGCCGCACCTCGAGTGCTGGGGTCAGTTTGGGCCCCTCCCTCCAAGAAGGACATGGAGGGGCTGGAGCGCGTCCAGAGAAGGGAACAACGCTGGGGAGGGGCTGGAGAACAAGTGCTGTGAGGAGAGACTGAGGGACCTGGGGGTGTTCAGCCTGGAGAAGAGGAGGCTGAGGGGAGAGCTCACCACTGTCTGCACCTGCCTGACAGGAGGCTGTGACGGGGTGGGGGCTGGGCTCTGCTCACAGGTGACAGTGACAGGGTGAGAGGAAACGGCCACGAGTTGCCCTGGGAAGGTTTAGAGTGGATATTAGGGAGAATTTCTTCCCTGCAAGGGTGGTCAGGGATTGGCACAGCTGCCCAGGGAGGGGGTGGAGTCGCCATCCCTGGAAGGGTTTAAAAGACAGGTGGCTGAGTTCCTTAGGGACAGGGTTTAGTGGGGAGACAGGCACGGTTGGACTCAATGATCTCAGAGGTCTTTTTCTATGATTCTGTGACTTGATGCTCCTTGTGTCTCCATTACAACTTGGGACACTCTGATTCTGTTCCATGATTCTATGATTTGGAATATCCTCTTTTGCTCTGACCTTTATAACTTGTCCCATGGATAATTTTCAAATTGATTTGTCACCAACCTCAAACATGTGCTCTCTCTTGTCACAGTTGAGGTCTCAATTAAGTTTCTTAATCCTGCCATTAAAATTTATAACAAACCCAGCACGTGGATACCTCTGTGTAAGAAAGGCAACTTCGCACAGGTGCCGGTTTAATTTATTCCCATTCAAAAACTACACAATCCACCTACGGTATCAGCACATCTCCGTTAATAACAATAGCTATCTGTTAGTTTTATGTCTACTTCCGGCTGTTTATAAGATACAGCTCAAAGCAGTGATATGTCTTTAGAGTATTTTTGTCTTAGTCCAGATTTTATCTGCCCCAGAGATAATGGCAAGGACCCCAATGACTGATATCAGAACCAATCGACTACACTGGACAACATGGAAAGAAAAGAACAAAGTGACAAAGAAATTCCCTTTGGTTATTCAGAAGCCATAGTTATTTTTCTGAAAAGGTATTTTATGTTATTGAATAAACAAGCAATGTAAGGAACATTTTAAAACCTAATTTGGAAACTTAGTTTTGTTTGATCATAGAGAGTGCCTGTCTTTAGAAGGAAACAGCAGAGTACAGAGTGACCACACAACAGGAGCAGCGTGCTGGGACACTGACCTACAGGCATCAGGAAAAGCCTGGTTGGCAAACCAGGGAGAGAGCATACAAGCATAGACAAGCAGTTAGGTGACAACTCACACAAAGTCACACCATCGCCACTGTGGTTCCAGCCTCCAAGGCTCTGCTGGTTATGTGTTCCTGTCTCCGCAATTACGGCAACCCACCCAGCTTTATCCATCCCCATAGCAAACCATGTCAACAGCAAGGAATAAAGCACTTAACCTCTTCCACTGGGGAATATCAGTGATCCAAGCACTGACCCAAAACTGACAACACCGTGCTCGTGGCCAGGGAGAACTGCATTCCAGGCCAGGCTGGATGGGGCTTTGAGCCCCCTGATCCAGTGGGAGGTGTCCCTGCCCATGGCAGGGGGGTGGAACTGGATAGGCTTTAATGTCCTTTCCAACTCAAACCACTCTATGATTCTACATAACCAAGCAGCTGTAAGCAATCATTGTAAGATCCTTTGCAAAGATGCTCACAGTGATAGATGCCTGTTTCCACATCCAGATGTGCTGGTGAAGATGTTGTTGTGTTATCACTGTTATCACAAGCCCTCAGTGAGCACACACGGGTGTGTGAGAGCACTCCATGTTTCCTAGTATTAAAAAAAATCAGGTAGAGCATAGTAGCAAAGGTCAGCATAGTAGCAAAGGGGCAGCAACACCCTGCACTGGCACAGGTCCCGGAGAGGGAATATATTCCCAGCTGAACTGCAGTGGTTTAAATTGGATGGGTTTGGTAGTAAAACCTATCTCTTGTGTGGACAAGCCTGTTTTCACTTTCATATGGCACAGCAGTGTCTCATGGAGGGAAACGAATAAGGAATGAACAAGTGAAACATGGGAATTGAACAGGAATGAATGAACTCACTAATGGAATCCGTTTTAAACAATAGACTAATTGCAGAAACTTGTACACTGTGTCTCTGAGTAGAACAACTCTCACATTCACTAAGAATAACCTCAATAAATTTTATTATAAACTAAGTAACTAAAAGCAAATATAATCAATTTCTTTATACAGGCACTCTACTGAAATAACTATTTTAAGGACAGCTGAAAAATCACAAGAAGGTACCTTACCCATGTGTAAAAGGCCAGGGACGTTCTCCAATATGGTACTGAGTTTCTGCTCAAAGTCTCTGTCACCTATATTTCCTTTAAAAGCTACAAAGATTGTGGAATCCTCAGGAGCAGCCTCCTGTTTCATGTCATCTTCCTCCAGTCCTGAATCAAAATCCACCTCTAAGTCTTCCATAGTTGAGGAGTACAAGGGTGCATACGTATCTTTTAAGTTAGGTAGATCATCTAAAACCATTGTTTCTGACCATGGGAGCCTGTCAGACGTTAAGATGATGCTTGGAAAGAAAAAAAAAAAGAATTATAATGAGTATAACAATAAGTGTGTAAAGACATTAACAACTGCTTTCACTACAGAGACACCTACCGAGTGACCCAGCATTAGGCTCTGCGAGACAAACTGTGTGGCTTTGGAACCAGTGGCCATTGCAGTACCCGAGCTGTTCATCAGAAGCCGTTTCCTGACAAAATTCTGCTGCATGAGACTTAAGAAGTATTCCAGTTCACCTAAACGACAGTCGGGTAGAGGAGGAAAAATAAGACAATGATCCACTCCATTCATTTCCGTACCGTACAGAGGACAAGCAAGCGCCCAGTACCAATTCTGCAGAGCCTGACGGCCAGAAGACTGTAACACATCACTTACTTCAATTATAGAGACAGCAAAGCCCCACATTTTATTTCAGGGGCTGCAGGTGCAATACGCTCTCCTTTGCTCGGCAAGGCACCAGGAAACAAAGCACGCTGTTACCAAATGACAGTCAGCATTTGACAAATACTTCACTCACACCTAGCACAATGCCAGGCGCGCTGTGCTCTCCTAAAAGGTTGTGAAGATTTGGGTGTTTTCAGCTGCTTATGCACATTACAAGCTGAGATTTGCTCCCCCCATGCCCCTGTTGAGGTGGGCAAGATGAATCCAGTCCATCAATCACACACCTGAGGTTTTGCATGTTATAAAATGTCAGGATTTTGCAAGATTTTACTTGACATTATGGCAGTGATCTAAGCTGTAGAGAAGTACAACCTATGATAAAAGTCATCCTTGCATCTACAGCAAAGGATAGCAGTATCTATGGTGAACACCACCAATGCGCAGTGAAGACCTCATTGCTCTACTCTACCACAAGGGCTACGCCACTGACTCTTCCAGATCAGAGACCTCCCTTCTCACAACCAATGTGTTGCAGGTATTGCTGAAAGATTGAAACCATCTACACCAGCAGGCAAGGCTGATGCCAAAACAAAAAAAAGAACTGTTCCTGACCAGCACTGTCACAAGCAAAGGAATTCAGCAGCCAGGACCTTGTAAGTCCAATGCTGTCACCATTCAGCACAACCTACCCCAAACCTTCCCTTTAGGAGGATGCACCCTCAAAGAGAACACAGACTGGGGTTTGGCAGAGGTTCAAGTTCCCAACACAAATTAAAACCACGACGCTGAGATCAAAGGCAAGGTTTCTGAATACTGGCCAGAAAACAGCCTGGAGAACAGTGTAATTAAGAAATACACCAATGTTACAACAAGCTGAGATTCAGCTCTACCTTGTTGGCACACGTGTATGCCATTAGGAAGCAATTTTAGATATTAGGAAGAAATCCAGACATTAGGAAGAAATTTTAGACATTGGGAAGAAATTCGTCATGGTGAAGGTGAGGAGGCCCTGGCCCAGGATGCCCAGAGCAGTGGTGGCTGCCCCATCCCTGGAGGTGTTCCAGGCCAGGCTGGATGGAGCTGATCCAGTGGGAGGAGTCCTTGCCCATGGCAGGGGGTGGCACTGGATGGGCTTTGAGGTCCCTTCCAACCCAAACCATTGTATGATTCTATGATATTGCTGCTGAAAGGATATCACAAATGAAGAAGCAAGGACTCAGAAGTGACAACAGGCACTCAGCTTTGGGCAGATATCTATGAAAACCCTTATGCATTTACAAAACGTGGGTTTTCTCCCCCTCACAGCCCGATACCACACCAGCCAGGTTCCCTGGCACTAATGGATAATCTCCTGTCTTACACAGTGACCCCTCCTCCTGCAGCACCAGCCCTCAGACCCAAACATGACTCAAAGCTCAGATTAAAAATAAAGCTGATTGTGTCCCACAAGGTCTTCTGCAACCCTGCAACAGACAGTGAGCAAAATCATCCCGCAGTCACCAACCTACATCCACAGCTTCCATACCTTCCGCATTGTGACCATGGAAATGTTAAAGTTGCTGAACGAAGACACAAATTTTAAACGTTCATTGCCAGGTGAACATGGGGACAATGAAATCTCCATGTTTTCCCCAGAATCCCTGCTGCTCAGATTTGAATCCTGGGCTCAGGTTTG
>VWPV01008880.1:0-12184 GCA_013389885.1 Geococcyx californianus
AATCTAAACCTGCCCTGGAGCAATTTGAGACCATTCTCTCTCATCCTATCACTTGTTAATTAGGAAAAGATACCCACCTCCCTACAACCTTGTAACGTCTGACAGTTAGGAGAGCTCCCTTAAGTGACTCCTGATTAATACCAATACACAAGTCTCTATTATTAATTACATAACTCACCAAATCGCATCCTTTGAGGGCCCCATCTAAACGAAGGTCACTGTTAAGAAGGTAGGCTTTTCAACCCCAGTCTTGACTTCAGGTCTTTGCTGTTGTTTAGCACTTCTACAATATCCCTTTTGAGATGGGATGAGTACCCAGCTTCTCCCAGTGTGGTCAGAGGAAAGATGTAGCCCAATCCAGAGAGAAAGTCATGATCATAGTTTCATTTCTGAGGTCTGCAGCAAGGTAACCCATGCTGCTGAGGCAGTTACTGAAGCTGGGGAAAAAAATGCAGCTGAGGTAATCAAGGAGCATAGGAATGGAGTGATAAGAAGAACCCGGACTTGCTTATCAAAATACAGGCTAAGAAGGGATCGAACTGGCAACTCAAAATACATCTGGGAGTAATACAGCAAAGTGGAAGACAGCTATTAAAGCTAAAGGCCAGTGCTGGCACAGGAACAAAGGCATGGGAAACTGGCCACAGATAGAAGTCAGGCTGGAAGTCAGACGGTTAAGGTGTTAGTGAAGCAAAATCTTGGAAAACCTCCGTCTTGGGACACAATGAAGAGCAAGAAACTCATGTTATTTATAAATTACTTGCATGACACAGGGTTCTGTAAAAAAAAGTAGATTCACTGGTCTTGGACAGGTTCTTATCCCACTTTCTAATTTTTAGTTATAACAGAAACACCTTAACATCTGTAGTCACCCTTTCTGTACACAGATTGCAGTTGTATATCCACCTCCTCACTGAGGACCTTCTTCTGGATGCTCTCAGGATAAGAGAGGACCCTTGTTCAATCTTTCACGCTGCCCCATCCAGCCTGGCCTTGAACACCTCCAAGGATGGGGCATCTACAGCTTCCCTGGGCAACCTGTGCCAGTGCCTCACCACTCTCGTAATGAAGAATTTCTTCCTAATATCTCATCTAATCTCCCCTCTTTCATTTTAAAACCGTTTTCTCTCATCCTATTCCAGCACTCCCTGATCAAGAGCCCCTCCCCAGCTTACCTGGTGCCCCTTTCACATACTGGAAGGCTGCTCTAAGGTCTTCCTGCAGCCTTCTCTTCTCCAGGCTGAATAAGCCCAACTCTCTCAGCCTGTCCTCATAGCAGAGGTGCTCCAGCGCTTGGATCATCTTTGTGGCCTCCTCTGGACCCGTTCCAACAGTTCCATCTCCTTCTTCTGTTGAGGATTCCAGAACTGGACACAGGACTCCAGGTAGGGTCTCATGAGAGCAGAGCAGAGGGGGAGAATCGCCTCCCTCAGTCTGTGGATCACAATGTGTATCTACCAGTGCTTTAGGATGTCCTGAAAAGGAGAGTCCATCTTATGTGAACCCAACATCCCATTTTTATAACCTTTTCTGTGGTTACAAGATGTTCTTCCTTATATCTCATCTGTTTATTGCCATTTAGACTGGTCCATTTTCCTTCTGCCCACAGTGAATGTAGAACCCAGTCCAATTTCTCCTCGTCACGTACTCAACTATTGTGTACTAGAACACATCTACATCCTTCAGGGTGGATATAAACACCAATATAATTGATCTTAAACATTCAAATCTGTGAATTACTCTTTATGAAGCAATTGATGATATCTGTATTTTTGCTCCTGTATATGCACTTCCTTCCAGTTTGGGATTTTATCGGTGATTTCATCTTTCTTCCTTATTTTTTGTCTTTATAGCACACTCAAGTAATATTTTCAAGCTTTTCTAAGCAACTCCAATGGCTGAAGGCTTCTTTAATGAAAGCTGGAATCCTTGCACGACCACTTGATTCCAGATGCTTAAGATTACAGAAAAACCAGTAAATATTGCAAAGCTTATGATACTGTTGCAAGAGTTGGTAGCGGGGAAAAGGTGGATCAGGACTGCGAGAAAGGGAAAGAAATAATGCGAGACAATTAAGAAAAAGGGTAATTTGAGGTGAATACCAGGAAAGGAATTTCAGGAAGCAATACTTTCCAATAAATTTTCTGAGGTTATGGAGCAGCCTGAAGAGAGAAAGACGGGATCAGTGGAACCAAAGCCCTGCAAATGGGCAGGAACATTCCCGTTATTGGGATTTTGCATGAAATGCCTTTTTTGCCTTATTTTCCCTTGGTTTTTCTCTGTCTCTTTCTGATTGTGTGATTATTATTTTTTTTCTGTATGTGCACAAGACATCATAGAATCATAGAATTGTTTGGTTTGGAATGGACCTTAAAGATTATTCCGTTCCAACCCTGCTACCACGGGCAGGGACACCTCCCACTGGCTTAAAGCCCCATCCAACCTGGCCTCCAAGACCTCCATGGATGGGGCATCCACAGCTTCCCCAAGTAACCTTTGCCTGTGCCTCGCCACCCTCATCATGAAGAATTTCTTCCTAATGTCTAATCTAAATCTTCCCCCTTCCATTTTAAAGCCATTCTCCCTCATCCTGTCACTCCAGGCCCTTGGAGAAAGTCCTACCCCAGCTTTCTTGTAGGCCCTCTTCAGGTACTTGAAGGCTGCTCTAAGGTCTCCCCAGACTTCTCTTCTTCAGGTTAAACATGCTCAGCTCTCTCATCCTGCCCTCATAACAGAGGTGCTCCAGCTTTTGATCTTCCCCCATTCCTTTCTGATTGTGAGAAATGTTTTCTTCTGTATGTGTAAAAGATACCAGAGCATGATCTAATCTACATCGTATCACTTCACACATCAGCCCAGGGATCAGAAGGTCTGCAGAGGATTTTGGGGTTTGCCAGCCAGCCAGCATTTGTTCTGGCCAGTGGAGCACATCCAGCACAACAAAACAACAGCTACTGGAAGTAATTGGAGTCTGGTTCCCAATGGGTTTTCAGAGGCTTTTGTGAAAATCCCATTCCATTCTTCAGTGATCATAAAAACCACACTGGAACGGTCAGATCGATGGTCCATCTCACTTAATGCCTTCTCTCTATTGGTGGCCCACAGCTGATGCCTAAGAAAGAATAAAAGCAGAGAAGGTATTTAATGATGCTTTCCCTGAATATTCTCTGTAGCTCAGGGACTCTCTGAAGAGATTTTAGACCTTTATATTTGACATGGTTAATCACCATATCACAAATATAACCTTCTTTAAATGTCTCCTGGTTTCATAATTTTGGATGGTAGGGGACTTCAGGGACTTTACTGTCCTAATAGTTTTTCCTCAAGGTCCTGATTCAGACATTGGATAAAGAAGGGTCAAGGTTCAACCATCATAATTTGTTTCAGCAGTAAACATGTACATTAGAAGTGAGAAAACAAAGGAGAAAGCTGGTCCTGTGATATCCAGAGCCTGCAAAGGCCTGAACCACATCTGACCTCCGGTTTGTGGAATTCCATGGTTAATAATCTATCATTTCCTCCTTCTTAACTGATGTCAAAGAGAGTCACCAAGGAACAAGTGTCCCTTCAGGGGTCCTTAGCACGTTACTTAAGGGTGGCTTCACAATGTGCATCTCTGCCAGCATTTGTGACCATGCCAGGAACCCCCTGAAACCAGAAGACCTCCTACCATGAGGTCTTACAGACAGGTGTGGAGGTAGTGAAAGGGTATTTTACCTCTCTCAGTGCCACAGCAGTTATAGCCCAGTGGGAACATGGTTCAAGACCAGTTCTTCCTTATTGGAGATCTGATTAGGCAGCTCCCCAGCATGGGTCCCAATTTAACTCCATTTCATGGCAAGGAATCAAGCAAGGGAGATTTCTTAAGCTAAAGGAGCACTGGCCCAGAAGTTGTTCCTGATTAACATATGGTTTTTAGAAAGCCATGAGAGAGCAGGTCATTAGAGGGTGACCTGTCAGGTTAAATCATTCACTGATAGCACCAACCGGTGAGATAGCACACAGCGATATTGTCTTTTACATTTAGACTGAGATGTTTCTATTTACTGCATTATTAGTATTATTTATTTATTAGAATTGACTTTACTGTCTCAGAATGAAGATGTAGGAAGTGTCCCTGCTTATGGCAGCGTTCTATGATTCTATGAATCTATATGGAGACATCTGACTGCCTTCTAAGACGCAGACAGTACAGATTGCCATGGTGCAAATTTCACTCACATCCTGTCTCTAAGGGTGTTCCCATTTGGCCTAAGAAAGAATGGGAATATCTACTCTGTCGGTTTAGGTCATATCAGATGTTACAGAATCACAAAATAGTTTGGGTTGGAAGGGACGTGAAAACTCCTGGCAGGGTCACCTCCCACCAGACCAGGCTGCTCAAGCCTCATCCAGCCTGGCCTTGAACACCTCCAGGGATGCGGCAGCCACCCCTTCCCTGGGCAACCTGTGCCACTGTCTCACCTCCCTCTTTGTGAAGAATTTCTTCCTAATGTCTAATCTAAATCTTCTCCCAGTTTAAAGCCATTGACCCTTGTCCTATCACTACAGGCCCTCGTAAAAGTCCCTCTCGAGTTTTCTTGTAGCCTCCTTCAGTTACCGGAAGTTCACTATGAGGTCTCCCTCGAGCCTTCNGAGACATCTGACTGCCTTCTAAGACGCAGACAGTACAGATTGCCATGGTGCAAATTTCACTCACATCCTGTCTCTAAGGGTGTTCCCATTTGGCCTAAGAAAGAATGGGAATATCTACTCTGTCGGTTTAGGTCATATCAGATGTTACAGAATCACAAAATAGTTTGGGTTGGAAGGGACGTGAAAACTCCTGGCAGGGTCACCTCCCACCAGACCAGGCTGCTCAAGCCTCATCCAGCCTGGCCTTGAACACCTCCAGGGATGCGGCAGCCACCCCTTCCCTGGGCAACCTGTGCCACTGTCTCACCTCCCTCTTTGTGAAGAATTTCTTCCTAATGTCTAATCTAAATCTTCTCCCAGTTTAAAGCCATTGACCCTTGTCCTATCACTACAGGCCCTCGTAAAAGTCCCTCTCGAGTTTTCTTGTAGCCTCCTTCAGTTACCGGAAGTTCACTATGAGGTCTCCCTCGAGCCTTCTCTTCTCCAGGCTGAACAACCACAACGCTTTCGGCCTGTCCTCAGAGCAGAGGTACTCCAGCTCTCTGGATAACCGGGCAAACGGGACACAACCTCTGCCCTGCTCTCCCCAGAAATGGCCCCTGCCCACCCCCACCGCCAGCAAAGGAAGGAAAAATTCTCTGAAAGAAGAGGAAAAAAACCCAACCCCAAACCAAAACCCAAACCAACCTGAAACTATAACAACTTGCAACTTGAACTTTGGTCTCTGAGGATGAGTCAATTACACAAACACAAAAATACACTGGCTAAACGGCTGCAGGGAGAGAAGAACCTACCACAAGTTCATCTGGAGCCGAAGATCAGTTATATATGGGCTAAAAGCAACACTAGAATTTCTTGGTGGAATAAAGTTCTCTAAGCCTTTTCATTGAGGTTGTAAATTGGCATAACTCTACAGTAGAAAATTCTTTATCAATTTCCAATGGAAAAGCTAACTTCACCATTGCTATGGGGTCATCACTTCTCCTGGTTTTCCCTATCCATGATGGCCAGGGAGAGGGCTAGAGCACCTCTACTATGAGGAGAGGCTGAGAAAGCAGGGGTTGTTCAGTCTGGAGAAGAGAAAGCTCTGGGGAGGCTTCTCAGCCTGTCCTCACAGCAGCAGTGTTCCAGCCTTGGATCATCTCTGTGGCCTCTTCTGCACCCACTCTGATAGATCCATGTCCTTCTTGTGCTGAGGATTCCAGAGCTGGATGCAAGACTACAGGTGAGGTCTCACCTATGAAGGCCTGAACTTTTAATTGGTGCAGTAATTTAGGACTGAAAAATTCCGTAGGCATTGATATACAAGATTTACACTGGAGAAACAGCTAGGACCATTGTCATGCACACAGAGAAACTGTCATTTGGTTTTCTCGTTGGAGGTAACATCGCGTCTCTAGGGGAATTAAGGAAAGCTCTGAAACTGTCCCAATGTGACTATCTCGATGTCTCAACTGACTGTTTAGGAGCTTATTGAAGGTCACTTGCACTCGGCCTTCTGTTCCTCTCTACCTTTGTATGATGTGGAGACATCGGCATTTCTTTTTTTTCTCTCTGTCTAGACCGTGAGTGCTTTGGGTAGGGATTGTCTCATATGTACAGCACCTGGCACAGCCCAGCCCTGAGGCAGCTTCCAGGCTGTTCAGAAATAGCTCCATGCTGGGTTCCCTCACAAAACCACTCTTGAACCAGACTGCTGAGCATTAGATTCACGCAAGACGCAGAGCCAATTCTGCTCCTGTGGTGAAAAGCACTCAGTCTGCCATGATTCTTAACCAAAACTGAGCATATCTTTGGTCTGGATGTTTGCACTGTTCAACCCTGACTCATCCCACAGAACAAGAGGAGCAGCAGGAGAACCCACAAGCCCTGATGACGGAATGAAGTTTCAAGTTAAAAGGAATAAAAGTTTGGAGAAATCCCTAAGAACCAAACCACACTGTCTTCAGCCTCCTACTTCTGTAATTGTGTCAAGTCTGGATGGAAGAGGAGACACTACTGTTGTCGCCCAAAGAGATGTCAGGTTTTATTTAGGCTGATTTTAACATATTTCTCATTCAAGGCTTCCAGTGCCTTATATTTCACTTAGAACTAATATAAATCTCCTGTTTGTCTCTTTGTGGTATGGCAAAACAAAACATTTTAAGGGTTATGGGATTAAGAAGAATGACCACTCTGAGAGCACTGATGCTCCTGAATAGGACATGTCTACATTTGTATGAGGGAGAAGAATGCCAAGTAGAGACAGATAACTCGGGTGAGTCATAAAGCTCCATAGCAGAAAGAGGGGTTTACATTGAAGTTGCACAATTAACTGCAGCAAAAACCTCCATGCACACATTTATTTGTTTTGAGAGTTGTTTTAAAGCAGTATTTAGTCAGTCCTTAAGAGTTAGAGCACCCTTTTCCGTACTCTCAAGTGTGGTCTAGGGGAGTTTCTACTTAAGAGAAATAACCAACCAAATCTTGGATATTTTTAAGAAATCCTAAATTAAAATAAACAAATATTACTATTAATTAATAAATAAAATCCTTGTTAGTAGAAGATGTGCAGGAATAGGGCGCGATGCCAGAGAGACTTGATATCTGCAGTCAGATAGGGTCCACTGCAGCTTTACAGCTGATTTACTCTGGTTTTACTCTGATTTACAGCTGGTACCTACTGACCTGTATCTTTACAACATGTATGGACTAGAGTTTCACATCATATATTGGCCTCTCCAACTTCTAGGTGTTCATATTGAGGGTAAAGTTGGAATTCATACTATGTAATAATCTAGAAGTTGAGAAGGATTATGTCATATCATACTAGATTTGTATTAGATATCAGGAAGAAGAGTTTTCCAGCAAGGCTGATGAGGCCCTGGCACAGGTTTCCCAGAGAAGCTGTGGATGCCCTATCCCTGGAGGTGTTCAAGGTCTGGTTGGATGGGGCCTTGAGCAGCCTGATCCAGTGGGAGGTATCCCTGCCCATGGCAGGGGGTTGGAACTGGTTAAGCTTTAAAGTTCCTTCCAACTCAAACCATTCTATCATTCCCTAACATCTAAGATGAACTAAACTGACACAGTAGACATTTTCTTTCTTTCCTAGTCCAAATGGGAATACCCTTGGAGACACGACAAGAGAGAATTCTGCATCATGGCAATCTGTACTGTCTGAGCTTTAGAAGGTGGTCAGATGTTTCCACATCCTTCGACACCTTATTTCTAAGACAGTAAATTCTAATAAGTAAATAAATAATAATATGAATATAATAATAGAGGCTGTGAGAAGATCCTAGCCAGATACAGAAGACCAATTAAGCTAGAAAGCCAGTCTATATTTTGGTCAGAGATTGGAACAGGCTGCCCAGGGAGGTGGTGGAGTTGCCATCTCCAGAGGTGTTTAGAAGATGGGTAGATAAGTTTCTTAGGGACGTGGTTTAGTAGGGAGACAGGCATGGTTGAACTTGATGATCTCAGTGCTCTCTTCCAACCTTATGATTCTATGATTCTATGATAACTGAGGAGAGCCAAAACTCCAGATTCAGGACTACCACAGACCATGGAGTTGCAAATCGATGTCTGAAATGCCTTACCGCTATCTGTAGTAGAGAAACACTTTGGCAGGACCTTAAGAGAGAAAAGACAAAGCTTCTTCGAGTCCCCAGAAAGGTTAACACATTGGTTTGGTAGAGTTTAGAGAGGCACAGTTGAACAAGCAGGCTGAAACACAGATGTTCTTCCAAAGCTGCCTTGAAGTGCAGTCAGCATCTGGGGGAAGGGAAAAATGACAGAAATCAGTGGGATGCTGCACTCTCCAGATCAAAACCACATGAAAGTAAGAGGCTATTTTTTTTCAAAGAGGGAAATTCCAGAAGGGAAATGGAGTATCTGTAGCTGACATTGTTCCACATCAGGCTAAACTGATAGCTGGCAGAAGATATCAACACCGACTTTAGCATCCCTGTTGCCTGATAGACAATCAACCAAATCAGCAGTTCAGAGCCCTCAAAGAGGAACCAGTTGTCCGATCCCATTGCACAAGGAAGAACAGTGATAGGATAGAGCAGTGCTTGGGGAAGCACAGTAGTTTTGCCAGCCAAGCACAGCCTAAGGAAGCCATCTACCAGCCTCCAGAACCCTCCCACAGACTTCTGCTACCACAAAATCTGGGAAGGCTTGAATTCATTTTCTTTTTAATACTTTTTTTCACCCCTCAACATCGATGATTTTCCAGGGTACAACTTAGTCACACATTTTTTCCAGCATCTGTTTCTCAGAGTGCTCTGAAAGTCAGGCAGAGGTCTTTCCTGACCCCACACCACACTTCCTTAGGTGCGAAGGGACAGCTCGCCTCCTGGAAATCTCCATTGACAGGGAGTTGGGCAAGAGATAAGGGGGTTGCAGCAGATTTGTTATACTGCAGGCAGGAAGACCTGGAGAGTTTGGGAGTGGGTTAAGTGGCATTTCTCTTTCCTCTTCTTGGCTTCCCATTGCATCACTGAGGCTGCTAATACAGATAATTTAATCATTTGTAGAGAAAGAGCAAGTCAAAGCAGAGGGCAGATGCAGCCTTCAACTTAGGTTCAGATCACCTGTCCTGTCATCTACAAGGAACATTAGTTTGGAGAAGAGAAGTCTCTGAGGACACCTCAGAGCAACATTCCAGTATCTGAAGGGGGCCTACAAAAAATCTGAGGAGAGACTTTTTCCTAGGGCCTGTAGTGATAGGATGAGGGAGAATGAATTTAAATTACCTGGGAAGATTCAGATTAGACTTTAGGAAGAAATTCTTCATGATGAGGGTGGCGAGGCCCTGGCACAAGTTGCCCAAGAAAGTTGTGGCTGNGTTATATATATAATAAATATGATTACGTGGAATATGATGCAGGAGGAAGCACAACTGGGACTACAGCTGTTTAGTCTAGAGCTTGGAGAACTGAGGGACGATGTGATAATGGTATCCAAATATACGAAAGTCAGCTGTGAACAAACAATATCTTCTCCATGTTGTCTGGTGATAGATTAAAAAGTCATGGTTTTAAATCACAGAAAGACAGTTTTGAATTTGAGACTATAAAGGAAAACAGAACCATTTAGTGATAAGGACAGTGAAGCACTGAATTCAATTGCCAAAAAGGATTTTACTGGGGGTTTTACGCATATGCCAGGCAGATTTGAGTCAGGAATGCCTGAGCTATACCTGAACTTGCATCAAAGCAGGGAAATGAATGAGGTGGCCCACTGAGATCCCTGCCAGCCCCACATTCTTGTGATATAATATCATGCTTTCTGCAGCAGAAATCCTTCACTTCGACTTGCCTTACAGCTCAGTTCTGAGCCTGTCCCATCTTTCCGAGCCCTTTATTTCCCAGAAACTCTTTCCTATCCACTTGAACTTTGATCTGCTAAACCCACTGGAGGGGAACCCAACATCTCAACTTACACAGCTCTCTTGGTGGATTTGTTAATATTATCCCATCCGTGGATCATTTCTGCAGGTTTCTCTCTCTCAGTCTCCCCTTTGCCTTCAGGATGTTCGTGCCAAAGGGGATCAGAGCCGCTGTACTACTCTCATTCACAAAATCCTTCTCTATCAGCCTTAATGGCAACCTCACTTTGCCAAGAATGCTCTTTAAAACGCTGGGAGCTTGCATTGCATTTATTAAAGACATTTGTCACAGTTGGATCAGCGTGTTTTTCATTTAAATTCATCTGTAAATGTTGTTGATTCAAATCAATTTCTCCTCCCCCCACATATTCCTTGAATCACGAGGAAAGCTTCTTAATGTCAGTCATGAGATAAGGAAATATTATGGATACTAACCAACTTCTACAGACAGAAAGGACCTCGGAAAACAGTTTTGGTTTGTATAAATTACTTTTCTTCCACCAATTACCATTAAATGTTTTTACTGCTGCTGCAGTTTTGGAAACTTCTGTGAACATATGTGTTAAATGCATGACTTTCAGCTTGTGGTCCATGTACTCCCAGGGGTCCATCAACAACGTCATCGGCACTTATTAATGATCTGAATGAAGGGAACTGAGTGCACCCTTAGTCAGTTTGCAGATGACAATAAGGTGGGTGGAACTGTTGATCTGCTTGAGGGTAGGGAGGCTTTACAGAGGGATCTGCAGAGGATGGATCAATGGGATGTGAACAACGGGATGAGGTTCAACAAGGCCAAGTGCTGGGTCCCGTGCTTGGGTCACGCCAACCCCATGTAATGCTCCAAGCTTGGGGAAGAGTGGCTGGAAAGCTGCATGGCAGAGAAGGACATGGGGAGTTGATTGGCAGCAGTTGAATATGAGCCAATGGTGAGTCCTGACAGCCAAGAGGGTAACTGTGTCTTGGGGTGCATCAAGCACTCCATTGTTCGCTGATCGAGGGAGGCAATTGTCCTGATCTGCTCCACACTGGTGCAGCCCCACCTTTAGTACGGTGTGCAGTTTTGGGCACCACAGTATAGAAAGGATCTGAAGTTATTGGAGAGTGTTCAGAGGAGGTCATGGAAGTTTTGAAAGGGCAGACATATGAGGAGCAGCTGAAGTCACTTGATCTGTTCAGCCTGGAGAAGACGAGACTGAGGGGAGACCTCATTGTGGTCTGTAGCTTCCTTACAAGGGGAGGAAGATGAGCAGATGCTCTTCTCTCTGGTGACCAATGACAGGACTCGAGGGAATGGCAGGAAGATATGCCAGGGATGGTTTAAGCTGCATATGAGGAACAGGTTCTTCACCCAGATGGTGGCAGAGCACTGGAACAGCTCCACAGGGAAGCAGTCATGGCAGCAAACCTGGCAATATTCCAGAAACATTTGGACAACACCCTCAGACACACGTTGTGAATGTTGGGGTTGTCCTGTGGGACAGGAGTTGGACTTGATGATCCTTGTGGGTCCCGTCCAACTCAAGACATGATTCTATGATTTTATGAAATGTTGGTCAAGGAACAGTAAAGATGGGAGTCTGGATGGGTGATTGGGCGGATCAACCACTTAATTAATTGAGCAGTTCCACCAAACATCAAGTAAAAATTGTCAAAGATATAGTCCTGGTTTTGGGTCATAATGATAAAAGGCTGGGAGAGCAGTGAGAAGGTTTTCATTCTGACTTCCAGATTTCCTTGCCTCTAGCAACCAAAGAGCTCCAGTGGAAGAACAGAAAGAAGAGAGAGATTTTTCTGGTTCCCAAGCGCATGGCAGGAACCCTCATTTAATTTCCTAACTATATCTTCTCATGAGGGGTTTTTAAATGACTTTTTTTTTCCCACAAGTCCCATTCACAGATTTACAGAAACAATTTTGTCTAGCAATGAAAAACAGGCACCCCTGGAGATGAAGCTAACAGCTGGTTTGTGGCCACAGGGAAATATCATGCGTGAGCACAGACATGAAAAGGGCAGATTTGCTTGACTGTGTACAAGTAATTAAATTTCTCTGCTTTATAGAAGGCCTTCAATAACTACAGCTCAGTAGACCTCATTGGTACATCTCTGCTGAGAGAAGCAACTTTGCCTTCTCTAAAATTGTATTAAGGCTGATGGAGGGAGGGAGGGAGGAAG
>VWPV01008882.1:0-44509 GCA_013389885.1 Geococcyx californianus
TCTGTATCATCAATGAAAATATTTCATCCTACTGTGGGACCATAGCTAGACCTTCCTTTTGGTTTCCTCTGCCTCAACATTTAGTAAACATTAAAAGAAATAATTCAATACCCTCTCAGTCAACTCCGAGCCTCACCGTTACAGAAGAGACTTACACAGTATTTTTAACATTCATTGTTTTAAACAGATTTTGAAATGGATTCAGGTTATCTCAGCTTCCTATCACGGACCTTTGCTCTCTGGTGAGCGTGGGGAAATAGGAACATCTTGCTCACTTTTTCTATGATATTCATTGTTTTGCAAGCTTTTTCCAGAAGAGTTCAGACTCTGCTGCAATAGCAGCCTTTCTATCTTGCTAATGACTTGTCGCTGAATGCCAGACAGCCCAAATATGGAATAATTAGGATAGTAATGGATGACATTTTCTAGGCAATATGTGAATGATAAGCTTTAACTAACTTTGGCAGCCTTTGCCTTAATCTGTACCTTTTTTCTTTTGGCAGAGTGTTTGGTGTTAAGTGACAGAAAAATGTGAACTGTTCCTTCTTTTTTCCCCCCAAATGTATTAACTCTTCTTTATCTCCCACAATAGCACTACTTCCCATGAATCTTATTTTCCACCAAGGAAGTTCTCCTTTACAAGTTTCCTGTCCAAGTATGATTGATTTCTAGCATTTTATGCTTCCTTTAGTATGAAAAGCTGGAAGAAGCATCCATAGAGTTTGTTACACTCCACCTTCTAAAGCTCTGTGGAAGTGCAACTATCTGACGGGGCGATGTTCAAAACAATGAATCCTTTGTTAAATCTTTGCAACCAAAACCTGTTTTCAAGTAGTTTCCGTGTTTCTCTTCTTGGAAAGCTCTCTCAATGCCATTCACACCTTCTTATCGCAGCATCATTCAGCCTTCCCTCAAAAAACTGTTCGTATTTCTGAGGATGTAGCCCCAGAGTAGGTTAATGCAGGACAACACTATGCAAAAGCTTCTGGCTTCACCTTTGGAATCATAGGGTGGATTCTTAAATCATATTTTGTATTCATGCTCTCCATCAGAATTATAGAAGAGCAACGTCCTTAGATCCTCACGCTTTGATTTTGATAAAGATAACTTGACAGGAAGGCTCCTCTTGGCAAGAGGAAATCATTATGGCAAACTCACTGTTTGAGGGACTGTTCTAATCATTAGACCTCTACACAAAAGGCAACCAGAGCCACCTCCTTCACCCCTTACCTTGCTCTGATGTCTGCTTCGATATCCTGTTAGCCTGAGGTAAGAGCATTTCTGTGTATGAGCAGAAATGCTTGGGTATGGATTGGGCACTGGACCTGATCTTATTTATCCACTTAGATATGTGCCTATCATTCTGATTTAATTCTTCAGAGAACTTCCAGTCAATCTATAAACCAGTCATCAAAACAGTTGTGCTGTTTCATTATCTCAATAGATTAGGGCAGAGAGAATGAGTATAAAAGAATTCTCAAACCTTACGGAAGTTACAACCTACTCTCATAAATACACAGCTGTCTCCAGAGTCTTCTAATGCCGTGGTCCAACCCCAGCGCTGCTGAATCCCTGATTAGGCTCCTTGCTGACAAGCTCTGATAACTCATGTTGAACCACTTCAGGAGTCGCAACCCTCATTTATCCATTTTTCCCATATCCAGAGATTTGCATTCCCATGTCTCAGCCCCACTTCACAGCCCAGAACATGTCAAGTTAACACCTGGGGCTGGAACATGGGGCACCTCAGGGCTCAGACGCACAAATCTCATCATGAATAGCACTGGAAGTAAAAACAGAACAGTGCTGTTGGACAAGATCATATTAGACAGGCGACATTCCAAGAAGAAGTAATTAGATAAAAAATACATACTTGCAAAAGACAGAGTCCCCATATGCTCACAATATCCATCCACCTTCCCTTCCTTTCAAAGACCTGGGAGATATTTAATCTCCTTTCAGTCCATGAGTGCATAACAGAAAAGGAGAAGAGATGACACTATAATAAACAGTGCACAGAGTCCATTTCCAAGAAGGAAACAGCACCCAGCACTGCATGTTCAAGTCAGTGACATCATAGATACATAGATGGTGGCTATATAGATGAATATCTTGAGGATTTCTGTTTGCAGTTAAAATATGCAATTTTCCTTTTTCAGTTGAGTCTATTCCTTTTTTTGTCCTTTCTCTATTACAGTCTTCATATTATTGCCAGATGAATACCTAAGGAAAATTGTTGCAAGGCCAAAGTTAGAAACTTTTGGATCTAAGTTTTGGCAGGCAGGGAAAGAGAAGAGAAAAGGATGAGGAGCTGCAAACTGAGCTAAGTAAGGGCTGTAGCAAGGTGCAGAGCTTGCTGAAAGCCATCTGAGCCCACTCAGTAACTTCAACAGCCGGATCTACTGAACTGCCTCCAGCACAGCTGTGGTATAAATTCCTTACTTCATTCACCAGGTAGGCTCCAACGTAGCGTGTCCTTCATGCGCAGAGAGAGCATGTTGTCCCTAGCTCTGTGTTACTTTTCATTGACATTTATAGCAGACTCGGTTTAATCTCTTCTTTCACCTGATTCCTGAGAACGTTATGGGGCACATATTGTTTGAGAGATTCTGTACAAATGTAATTGGACCGTAGCAATGCAAATGAGAACACCACCAGTGCAAACTTTGCCTGAATAACATACAAAAAGTTATGCCGACGTTATTTTGAGAGTGGCTCATCTCCAGTCTTCATTTAGTAGAAAAGGAACAAGTTCTGTTGTCCTGCATCTGCTGTTACTGGAGTGACAGAGACCCCATATGGAAGAAAACCCTCAGACTTTCAATCCCACATCAGAATAGCACAAAGGAACATCAGTGCCATCTCTGTGCAGGAGGTCTCAAGGGTCTGTTTTCTAAGGTCCTACCTGGGCTGAGTTATTCCGACAAGAAGAGTAAATACTAAGATTCACCTCTCTTTGCAAGTGACCTCTTCAGCTTTATAGCATTTACAAGTTCCCTATTGGTCATGTCAAAGATTGTTAAAATAATCTATTTACAGGAAAAAGTCTCTTGCTTAAAAGTTTAGATGAAGGAGAGTATCACAGTATCACAGTATTGTAAGGTTGGAAGAGACCTTTGAGATCATCAAGTCCAACCTATGGCCCAACACCTACACCTACTAAAGAGTATTGGGAGACACTAAATCCAACCAGCTGTTTGTTAGGTATGATTACATTCTAGATCAAATCAGGTACAATAAATCAGATGCTATTTGAGGGGTCAAGTATCTTTAGTAACTCAGAATGCTGATAACTCAGAATCTGCTACTCAAATATTTTCATAACGTTGGGGATCTAAGTACAGCACAGAGAGGAGGAGAATTATAAGAGCAACTGTGCAAGATTCTTATTTAATTATATGAAAATATATGCAATAAGTATTATAGTGTACATGCTTATTGTATATATATTGTTACAGATATTTTTTGTTGCTAATAATGTCATTACATACTTATTTTTATACTGATGTCTTCTACAAGATGAGGAGGCAAGAAAGAGCTTGGATTTTGTGATTTGCTGCATGGAGCTAGGAAGAGATTACTTTGGAATGCAAAAGTTAGATGATTCTGAAGAAAATGGTACTCGTCTCTGCAGAATACCTTCATTTGATTTTTGTTCTATTGATAAAAATACAAATCCAAGACACACATGGCCATGAAATCATGCCAAGAAGTGCACTTTTTTCATTTTGGAAGGAGAGATGACATAAAATATTCACCATACTGAAAGGGATAATTTTTTGGACAATGATATAATAGCCCAAAGCATTTAAAGGTACTTTCTGAAGCTTTTATGGCACCTGAAGGGACAGAGTTCAAAGTTCCAATTCATTTTAATGGAAATCAAATGTCCACAATTTTCTAGCAGATTTGAAACTCTTAGGTATGATAAATAAACCAAGTACAAACACAGCATTTGAGCAGGACCTTTCCCCAAAAAGGGCAATTAACGTACAAAGCACGGTGCAGCTGTTCCAGGTGAATCCACTGGAAATGTTTAGTTCAGTTCCTGAATAGCAAAGTGTAAGTCCTTTCCAGAAGCCATATAGAAGAGACTTTAAAAACAAAATAATTCTTAAAATCATATGGATTTTTCCTGTTTGGCTGGGTCAAAGTTCTGTTTTCGTGGCAGAGCATAGCTGCCAGCCACGTTACCTCCTACAAACACATAACTTCATGGCACAGCACTTGGAGTCCTGGAAAACCCTATCAACTTAGTTTGGTACCACATGCAACATCTGGCCCACAATTAATACAGCATTTTAAGATCCTTCTGGTACTATTAAACGCAAGGTACATTAAACCAAATGAGTCTAAAAGTTATTCTTATTTTTTGCTTTTCTACTTCAGCTCCAACGAGAACACAGGGGAAGAGAAAAACTGAAGGGTTAAGGAAGATTATTAACATACTTCAAAAAGCAGGAGTACTAGATTTCACATCTCTTCCTGTTCCTCAGATCTCTTTTGTCCTCAATAAGACAGTATTCATACATAAGCATGTAGGGTATCAGATGGCCCTTTTGTTCTTATTAATTTCCTATAAAGAATGTAAGTGCTGTGGCCGCTCATGTTTCCTTTGGCAGCTGAGTAGCTGGAGGTTGAAGATGCTGTAAAACTGCGGCTGTAGCAGAGTCCAAGTCCCACCCGGTCCACGGCCACTGTGTTTGCCATATGCTGAGGAGGGCCACGATGTGCCCCTCACACCCCACCGAGGTCTGTGGCCCTACCTTTCACCACCTGGTCACCACGGGGGACTGGATGCAGGACAAAATTTAACCCTTGGTTACCTACAGCTGCTGTAGATGGATTTATTCAGAAAGGTTGAATAAAATGTTAAAAATGATTGCATGACACCATTGTAGATTGGAGAATTACAAGTTTTATATGTCTCCTGTAGTTGTGTAGAAATGATGCGTGAGATAACTGCCATGTGCTTCCTGTATAACAACTGGAAAGAAATACCTAATTTTAAGGTACGATTCACCTGTCCCTATATACCTAAACCAGGTCAGATGAATCGGTCTCTAGAAGTTCCTGTTTGTCTCTAATGACTTGGAGGAGAGCTTAGACAGCTTACTCAGACACACATGCTGTGTAGAAGGTAGATGATACGAATGCCATCGTAGACAGACCCCAAAGAGGTCTATTAATTTCTTCACTTTTTCTCTTGGCATACAGTTTTTGTGTTTTCTTCTTTTAACTAGATCTCAAGCTGAGATTACCCAAGTTAACTAGAAAAGGACGTATAACGAGAACCTGGTCATCACCAAAGCACTCTGTGGCCTATCCTGGCCAAACTGGTCATGTCCCTGTACATAAAACATTCATTTGCAGTCAGTTCTCCTTTACCCAAGTAACTGAAGAGTTGAGATTCCACAAGTGCATGAAAAAATGTGATTCTGAACCTAAACCAAGAAAGTCTCTACATCCTAATTCCTAACCTGTCCGGTGCAACCAGTACACCGGGAGTACAGAAGCTAAGTTGACTGTATAGACCTATGTATAGATCTATGGCTATATTTTTCTCTGTAAATTAAATCAGACCAGAGCCAATTCTCTAGCTTTAAAAGCAAGTGGCAAGCTACAGCTTGTAACCACACAGCTAAATTCTCTCTCCACCTAGAGCAGGTGGCTTTGCTCGTATTGCACTTGGAAAAAGTGAGCTGGGCTTGGATGTTGTCTCGGAGAGTGCTAGCTGGCACAGGCCATAATCGTGCCAAGGACTGCGCTGTCAGTTAAGCTGTATAGACTATTAACAGGTCAGTGCCTAAACCCATCCCCTGTGTTACTACAGATTTCCAGTGTAGCTATAAAGGTGGTTTAAGAGTCTAATAAAATGCATTGGCTCAGACGTACTGCTGCATGAATGTGGGCTGCAGTTTCCATCAGACAGCAGAGTTATATAGCTACGTGCTTAAGGCATGGTTTAGCTTCAACAAAGACAATTTGGCCATCAATATCAGACAACAGGCTGTATTTTCGATGTAACCACATCAAAGAAAAACAATAAATTGCAGTAGCATGATAAGCTGGAGAGTAGTTTTGATATTACACCTTCCTAGTCGCTAGACTCAACATTTTAAGGTAGAATTTTCAGTGTCACCTAAATAATTCTTGAAATCCAACCTGCTGACTAACTCTGCTATAAAGGTTTGAATTTTGGAAGATACAAGACAAAGGAAAAAGGCTATTTCAAATTTTGTAAACAAAAAGTACATCTATAGCGTCTTGTTGACATCTACTAGACTTCTGTGCCCAAGTTTCATCTCCTGAATGTCCATGCTGCCTGCTAGTTCACCCTCAATCTCCATTCTGGAGCTAGCTCAGTTGTTTTCCTCACAAGGGAGAGAGGAGGAGCAGGCATTGATCTCTTCAATGATAGGACACGAGGGAATGGCAGGAAGATGTGCCAGAGGGGGTTTGGGTTGGATAAAAGGTTCATCACTCAGAGGGTGGTGGAGCGCTGGAACAGCTCCCCAGGGAAGCAGTCGTGGTGCTGAGCCTAAGGATATTCAAAAGGTGTTTGGACAATGCCCTCAGACACATGGTGTGAATTTTGGGGTTGTCTTATACAGGGACATGAGTTGGATCCTTATGGGTTCCTTCCAACTCAGGTCATTCTGTGATTCTGTTTCTGGGCTCGGAAGAACTAGGCAGAGACTAAAAGACGGTGTGTGCCCGTGTCCCACCCCTATGAAGATGCAGTATAAGTGTGACTCAGAATGGATTTGTCTTCTCCCAGTCTAACCAGTATCTCAGCAGGCTTCCCAATGGCTTCACGTCCTAAGCCACCCTTGGTGTTACACAACAAAAAGACATATCTGGCAGCCTGCGAAAGAGCTTCCCAGCAGCAGTCCAGGGAAACATCTTAAAAGGACGATACTCAAATCAATAGTTCCATTGTTGGGGAGATTTCTTAGCAGCAATTTAAAATTATACTGATTGTTGAAGCACAAGCTGTTTTTATAGAAATTAGAGAGCAGGGCTTGTTCTATTTCACATACTTGTCCGCTCAGACGTAGTTTCTGTGTCTATACCAAGGTACATCTAATCCTTATAAGTGTGGCTGCAGCAGAGTTCTTCATGACTGATGGTTGCTGAGCTGTGGTCACGTTCTTGAGAAGCAGGTCTGGGCTTTGCTTCCTAGACAGGAATATTACCGACAACGCCAGGGAGAAGCCCTCTTTTTAGGCTGTCGCCCATATCCCTTTTGACTCACACATCTTCCAATAGATTGTCATTTTTGCATGGGTTATTTTTTTTTCTTTACGGCACAGCTACACTGCTAAACAAAAGAGGACCAGGCAATGAGCTCAGGAATTCACATTTATTATCACACTGCTTGATTCTTCGCGCTGTCCTTGTCTCTGTTTTGGACCACTCCAGTTGTCGCTAAGAGAACCCATTTGTAGAGGGAGTTGACCCTGTGGAGTGTGGACACAAGCCAGTCAGCTATTCAGCCTCAAGGCTTGAATCAACTCAGCAGTATAAATACAGCCAAACAGTCTGTATGTTCAACGAGATGAAACGAGCAAACAATTCTGATTCCATTTAATGCCAATTTAGGGCTCTTAACACCACCCTTCCCACAAGTCAAGCTGTTGTATTGTCTAACTAAGGGCTTTTGTGGGATGATAGGATGAATTTGAGAAAACTGTCTGTTCTGATAGTGTTGCAAGGAGCGTTCAAGTTTACTACGAATGCTTCTCTAGGACATAGTCAACATGGTTATTTTTATAAAATAAAAGTCTGGAATAAGAAAAACATTCAAAATAAACAGTATCCCATGAAGGGCACTCACTCTAATTTTATGTTTATTTTTCCCCAGAGGGGAAGAAGTAGAGCTTGCCAAACTTTTAAGTTGCTTGCTAACTGCATAATGAACGAGGATGAGTTAACTCTGACTATGTTTTCAGTTTCCTTTAGGAACCAGATACCAATGCATTTGAAGATTTTCTATTAATATCTGAATGCTTCTATGCAGGGGCCACCTTACAGATCAAACGTGACCTTCAGTGCTTTTGACTTCATCAAATTTATCTTATAGCCAGATGATTTGCCAGAATTTCACTTCACAGGATATTTGGCATCATTGACCCCATTTATAACATATGAGAGGCTACAAACATATGGGTATAAAAAATTGCTTCCTGAGACCCTTTGTTTATTCTTTGAGTATTCTCAATGTGTAATCTAAATCCAACTTTTAAAAGTATGTTCTTTAAAATTATATATTAAGGTGGAAGACCTAATTATCCACCAAGACTGATTTGCTTGCATCTGGAGATATACACGTATGAATAATAGGTGTGACTCCAGTCCTGTTGTTGAATTAAAAAGTAGAAATCAATAAGTGCAGTGGGAATAGCATCCGAAACGTTTTCAGGGACCTAAAATGGAGAAGAGAAATGGCTAGCAAGGAAAGAAAAATAACTAAATAAGACCAATCAGAAAAAAATCTCCCAACACAATCAAAACAAACAAAAAATACAGTAGCAAAGTTTGTTTATGAATTAACTTAAATTTACCTTTGAAGGAAAAATAAAAAAGACTTTACACTCAATTCCAGGCTTGTCAGACATTATAAGTTCTGGTAGAACAATCTTTCAGAAAATGGTTGTATATATCTCTTTGTGGTTGTGGATTAAGGAAATTCTTACAAGCTCTCTAGAAAATTAAATAATATTTTCTAAAATGTACAGATATCTCTAGATAGAATTATAAAGCATCAGATTGTGTAGTGTTCCAAATGCATTCAAAAGATGATTTTGTAAACTCTGAAGGAAGTTATGAATTTATTAAGAGCACCTTATCCTTGCCCTATTTGTTGTGTCTTGGGTAAAGGCTTGAAAATCCTTAACACCTCTCCTTCAGATTACGAAGTCTTATGGTGTGCACATGTCTGGCACTACTGGACTGCATTTTGGAAAGGATCTCTTGGTCTATTGTTATATAAATAATTTCTCTAAATGTTGCTTCCTTGATCCGTTTTTTTTCTAGGAGGGTCTTAATACACAACACTTACTGCTCTAGTCTAAATATTCCTCATCTGAACTTCAATATGATTAGGAAGACAATGGCAACTGTAGGGAAAATGGCAATAATCCCATTGTTCACTCTGGGAGCCAAATCAGGCACTTTAAATCATGTATCCTTCAGACAAAAAAGACATCACATCCTCTATTTAGGACTTCTGATTTTGAAGTGTGTAAGTTGAAACCTTGAGCAATCACTTCTTAGCTCAAGCTCTGGCAAGGAGAATTTTAATTTAGACATTGAAATGCGAAAAGTATTAAAATCAAAAGCAAAATGTTGCCACTTCTCTTTCAGACTCAACACCAAGGAATAAAAGCAGATTATCCATTCTTCATCCTGTCAGCTGAAAAGGAAGAACAATCCAGTCTCTTGCAGGGGATGGAATTGATTGGTTTCCATCAATTTTTTGTAGTTTGTGGCTCAATTTGGCTTTTTGTTATTCCAATTAAAAAGTTTGTGCTCTCAGAAACTCTTTAAGAAAGCATTTGCATATGATTTTATTTAAATGATACTGTGCAGAATAAAAAACAAGTGAGACTCTTACTTGGCCTGAGTCTTAGAATGAGTTTGTCATTTCCTCATCAGGACAGCATTGCTTTAGTAACTGAGCCATATGCACTCATTTGGAAGGCTAAGAGGAAGATCATCTCTTTCATACTGATTCTTCCCGAACAGAGCCAAAGGGAAGATGGGATTGATGCTGGTGCCCTAACTACACAGCACAACTTGTAAGACCTGAGAACTGAAAAGAGATGGAAACACATACTGGAAAAGGCAATATAAGAAAAAAATTCTAGAAGAATTTTTTGCACTGGCAAAGTGTACTATCCTGCTGCACTTACTGTGGATCTGCAGCAGCTTTTTTGTTCAGTTGCTTTGCAGGTGCAAATTTATTCTTACTAGATAAATTACAGAAGCAAAGTTGTGTACGTATCTTGTTATCTGTTGGCATCTGTAGACTAAGTGATGAGCTCTCTGATTTGGTTTCCTACTGGAGGACATGCACAAAATTTAGGCCACACATTTCCTAGGCATAAACAAGAGCTCCACACTCTCTTTACAGTCTTGGACCTTCATCTGTGGAGAGGAATTCCTTCCTTCAGCACGGATTCTGAGGCATATTGCTGTCAGGACATCCGTATTTAACACTGCACTGCAAATTACACAGCAGCTTAGAAAATAGAGAAGAAAAAAACCACCAATGGATCCAGGAGGAGGAGTCTTCAAAGACAACACAGTAATCACATTCTCTGTTATTTTATTCTGTTGTGTAACTGGGGGTTTTGGATAAGCAGGCTTTCATTAGATAATCTCAATTTGTATGAATCAAAAGAAACTTCGACAAAACTCATGCAGAATTCTGAATAAAACCCCTCCTAGTTTCCTGCCACCAAAAAAACACTGCTTGGTACAATAATCGGGAGCTCGGTCTTCCCTGGCCTGCAAATTCAAGACAGACCTATTGTGCAGATAGATCTGGATTTCTGGACTCTGTATTGTTGTTCCCAGAGCCTAAAATTTCTAACTTTAATGAGGGCTTCACTCTTTTACTGAGGAAGAAGCCTGGACATGTGGTGACCTTCATCGTAAGCTGTGGAACCCAAGTTTTAGACTTTCAGTTCTGCCCTGAGAGACTCCATGTGGTTTTTCTGACTACTTGAAACTCTGTAGACTTCTCCAACATTGACAAAAAGCCCCAGAGTTGCCAGCAGGTGAGAATTAACCACAGAATTCCTGGAACTCAACCCAAAACAGTTACCTATTTCCAAACCTATTTCCTGCTACTTCCATAGCAAATGTAGAAATTTTCAATTTTAGTTCAAACTGGGTGACAGCTTTGTTTCGACAGCCAGTGTTTCCTAACTTGACTTCAGGCTTCATTTGTTGATTTTAGGCTGTGCTGCCTTAATGCACCCAAAAGAGACATCATTGAAAGGCTACCCTCACTCTTCAATTAGTTCTGATTGCTATAGCCTATCTCTTTGGTTGAGTAGAATAACAAGAATATTTTGTTTCAGACATTTACATGGGTGCCAGTCTACTTCCAGGTAGTTATTATCCCTAGGTCCCTAGACATGTTTACTGGCCTAGAGTTGAATTTGCAGAGGTGAACAAAGATAGTCAGAGCCCCTGATGCTTAGCAAGGAACAAATTATCACCAGCTCTCTGGCAGAATTTTAATCTCAATTTAAGCAGGTCAAAGCACATGGATCATCTCTCTTGCTCTACTTTTTCCATGACAGGAGGTACTGACATTACCACTAGAAATAAATGTCTTGGTTGATTGGCTCCTGTGGAAGCCATAACTGTGGAGGAAAAAAAAAAAAGTAGAACAGTTGATTGAAAAATTTAAACAAAAAAAAGAAAAAAATTCACTTCCCTCTCATTTTCTTAGCATTTGCTTTGTTTTTGTAGACAAACCTAACGCAATCTTAATCTTGACTTTGTGGAACATCTGTCCTACACCTGAATAGCATCAAGATTCAAAAGGTAGACTTCCCTTTTTTATGAGACTTCCAAGCCCAATTCAGTTAGTATTTCCAGAGCTGTCCTGGTAGGCAGAATCCTACACAAACCAAGAAAGCCAATGGCTGTGTTACCCTTTTCCTTTCATGTGTGTGGGTAAAGCTGGATTTTACTCATAGGGGAAATGCGTATTCATGCATCATCACCTTTTACAACTTCCAGATCAGAGGGCAGTACAGGACAGACCTCTGTCAGTCTCGCTGTTGAGTGGAAGAAGTGTCTCTGTTAGTGTAGAAGAGTGATACTGGCTGGGCTGAACAGCAGGAAAATGATCATAGAATTAGCGGCCAGAGTATTCAACTGAAATCAGGGAAACGCCAGTCCAAGGTCACACATCAGTTCTCATAATTCACAGGAAACTTCTTCTTTCATCAGATACTGTTTCCTGTTGCCTACTTTAGGCATCTATTTGCTTAGAGGAGGGCTTTTAGGGAGATCTCTGTAACTATCCACATTTTGAAGTGGCCAAATGTGTAACTGGATCTTGATGGGCATCTTAGCCCAGCAATGCTACCTTCCATGTCCTTTGGGGGTCTAGTGCTAAATTACTTCCGCACGTTGTAGCAGAAGCTTTGTGGTCACATTGGGAACAAACTTCTGTTCTCTAAAAACCAAAAGAAGAAATTCACAGTGGAGCCCATCTTTTTCCTCCCCTTTCTAGGAAGAATAGAATAGACTAGATTTCCTAACAAGACTGAAAACAATAGCAAGAAAAAATCTGCATAGGAATTTAGACTCAATAGTTTAAAATAAACCCCCAAACATAACACAGTTTATAAAGGTCATAGAACAAAGACTGCAGTTCAGAGAAGACTTCATCATTTTAGTAAACAAATTGGAAAAGGGCAATTTCTCCACCCTCCCAGCCTGGTTCAGGGTTTAGATTGCGAGCCTCTCGGATGGCCTAGGTTAACATTCATGATTATGCAATGAAGGATGCTTCTCAGACTGAATGGAAGATGACATTTGGGTACCTTATTTTATAACGCTCCATAAACTTTGTTTGAACAGTATAAACAGGAGACAAAAGAAACTGGATTTTGCAATAAAAGCTATTTTTGTGAAAGTAGAAGTCACATGACCTCTTACCCAGATTTTAAGAGAGCAATAGAACTTGCTTGGCCTGCCAGCTCTGAAAAAGATTGAATTTAATGTCTAAGACAGAGGTCTTGTTAGGCAACAGCTCCACATTCCAAATCTTACATGTTTATAGCTTCCCCCCTGCCTCAACCCCACCCTCTTGATGAGAAAAAAAATTGCAGTCAGGCTTAACCCTTCATAGCCTGTGACTTCCACAGCAGAGATCACCCTAAGTTTTCACTAGGTAAACTTTTCAAAGCAAAGTATATTGATGTGCAGCTTGAATACAAAGGACATGTTCATAAACACTCAGATCACATGCACTATAGGAAGGAAATTAAGATCTGTGTGTGTCCTAAACATCCTAATTTCAAAATACTCATGTCAAGCTACATTGAGATTTGTTAGTGATGTTTCCCTCTCAGTGTAAAATCAACACTGTAGGCAAGCCCTGGCTCATTGCTTCCTGATTTCAATGCATATTCATTTTTTCAGAGTCACCCTATGTTGTGGCAAATCTCTCCTGCTGGAAAACCACACTCAAGTTTCCTTCTGAAATGAAGCTTTCCTTTTTCCTCACTGAAACCTTTCATAAACTCCTCAAATACAGCATTACTTTCTGTAACTCCCTCAGTATTGATTGAATTTTGTATTTGACAACCCAAAATTGAAACCCTATAAAATCCCATGCAATAAGAAGGAGAGTCAGGGAATACTGAGGTGAATAAGTAATAGAATAAACAATCAAGGGGTATACCTTAATGGTATGCTTCTGATTTATCTCTGATTCGGTAGTCCAATATAAAATACACAAAAATAATCCTTTTCAATACAGTAATAATATCATATATAGCCCTTTTCAGAGAAGAAAAACTGGTAGAAAAGATAGCAGTGATATTTCTGCCCACCGTTTGTAAAGAAAGTTAACAACTGGCTGGCTTTGGTATGTAGAGTGAAGGAGCTGTGTGTGACAGGAATGTGGCACAGGAAGCAGCATAGGATGCAAAGATCTCTGAGGGTCGGTGGGAGGAGAAAGCATAAAGTAACCCAGGTTGGATATAATGTGCCAGAGGTGGGAGGGAGTGAGGGAAGGTGCAGAGGAACTGGGATCCTGGAGGCAGCTGTAATTTGCTCCTAGGTATGTACAAAATATATAGAGATCTTGATCTCTCCTGATGATAATGGAAGCTTAGGTGACTTGTAAATGTCTGCAAATAGACACCTAAAATTAAGTCCCTAAACCTGAACGATGTCCCCAGGTCTGAGCTCTCATCTGTAGGTCTAGCGCCATTTGAAATGCTCACTTGACCTCCAGTCATCAGTCTGGAGGAGCACAGGTCTACTCTGGGGTTCTGTGTACTTGGCGCTGGGGAGGCCAGACCATGAATTCTGTGTTCAGTTTTGGGTCCCTCACTACAAGAAGGAAATCGAGATGTTGGAAAGTGTCCAGAGCAGGGCAACCAAGTTAGTGAAAAGTTTAGAGTACAAGTCTTATGAGGAGCAGCTGAGGGAGCTGGGGTTGCTTAGTCTGAGGAAAAGGAGACTGAGGGGAGACCTTATCGCTCTCTACAACTCCCTGAAAGGAGGTTTTAGAGAGATGGGAACTGGTCTCTTCTCTTCAGTAGCCAGTGACAGGACAAGGAGAAATGGCCTCAAGATGCGCCAGGGGAGATTTAGGTTGGATATTAGGAGGTATTTCTTTACTGAAAGGGTTGTCAAGCACTGGAATAATCTGCCCCTGGAGGTGGTGGAGTCACCATCCCTGGAGGTGTTTAAAAGACAAGTAGATGTCATACTTGGGGACATGGTCTAGTCGTGGACTTGGCAGGGCTGGATCAATGGTTGGACTCAATGATCGTAAAGGTCTTTTTCAACCGAAACCATTCTGTGATTGTGTGATACCTGACAGCCCCATGAAAATGTCCCGGTCCCTTGAGGAATCTGAAATGGTAGCAGACAGCAAGTTCAAGAAACTGTCCCACAAATACCCTGATCACTGTCCAAGAAAAGCAGCACATCCTGTAACGTGGTGCTGCTGTACTCATGCACGTAGGAGGGAGAGGAACTGTTACACTTTGAAGAAATTTGTTTTCAGCACAAGAGATGTGAGCATTAAAAATCAACCAAGACAAAAGCACTTCTACAGGCAAAATGTAATTCTTAATACATATGTAATACTGTGTTGGGTAACTAACAGAACCCCTTGCGGGATGGCCACACAATTGCCTACAAATAGCAAGGAATAAAACTAATTAATCAGAATCAGTAAAAAGCATTTTAAATAGGATTGCTGAAGAATTTGTAAGTCTAAATCCAAGACTACTTCAATATTTTGTATTAGTCAGGCAGTCACTGGATAAAAGTAATAAACAGGGTTTTTGCACTTGGACAGACCCCAGAGTTGCCCCCTCCATCCTAAAGGCCCTAACCAAGAAGTTAAAGAGACAAATATGTCTTATGTTCTCCAACTGCTACAGCGAAACCTTTTCTACATAGGGAAACAGTTTCTGAGATACAATTACTCAGATGCTTTGCAAGTTTTGTATGTAAACTAGGTATGAAAACTATGTATATAAGCCATATATTTTTGGCTTGTGGTCCTAGAAGAAAAGGAGTACAGTACTGAACTCAAAGCACAGAAAAACTGGGCACCTTAATTGCTGCTTGTGTATATGAACAACTCATGTATTGCTTGAAAAGAGAATTAGCAGCTCAGTAACCCTTTTCTCTTCTGCTGGCTTTGAAAGATACAGCAACCCATATCTGATTTAGAGAAAGGGTGTTTACACACCAGCCTTAGAAGGCAGTGAATCTCCAGGGGAGTATGTGAATTGTAAAAGAGATATGAGATTTCAGTGCATGAATCCTCTTTGTTTCCTTCATAGACAGGCCTGGACGGTGTCACACACACAGTGTTTAGTTTCCTGGAATTCACTTTAATTCTTACTGTGCATCTCCAAGCATCTCATGTTTCTTTTTTGAAGACCAAAGAAAACTTAGGCATTGCAATGCTTGTTGTTTTGATGCCTAAACTCACTTTTGATGTTTAGCTTCACGTCTTTTCTTTACTACTTCTCTTCAATACTTTTTATGATGCAAATTATAAACTATCTCTTTTGGCATTGCTTTTTGAATTCAGCTTCATACTAGGCTGTAGCACATATTTAAAGCAATATATCACACATCCTTTGGAAGCAGAGGTTATTAATGAAACGGTCACTCAGATACACAGAGATGATTAAACTAAACCAGGCAACAGGGACAAAGCTACTATAAACACAACTATCTTTCTACCACACAGTGTGTGTCAGGCAGCAGCAAGAGGGGCTGCTCTGTAAGATGGGTTGAGCTGGGAGACGACGGGGAGAGTGAGGTAGGTAGGGTAATGCCTTCCCCAACATGGCCCCATCCCACAGCACCCCAATCCAAACAGCAAAACAGGTCTGGCAACAGTGACCACATTCAGCCATGAGTCCAGATCACCAAACCAGTCTGTAGTGATGAGACAGTTTGAGGCTGAGGTCAGACTTGGGATAGGTGGGGTTCATGGTCAGGTGCAGTCATGTCATCCACACAGCTCCAGTGAGGAGCAGGGGCAACCGCTGGGCCTTAAATGCAGCTCTCAAGCCAAGAGCATGAGGCTCACATCGAGGTGCCTTGTAGCTCTGTCCCACCTAGTTCTTTGTTTAGCTGTCTGATCCAAAACCACAGCAGAGCTGGCCTTGAGTGCAGGCAGTCACATCATTTGGACCAAGTGGTTGCTGAGTTTCTGCAGGGTCCTGATGCTGTGATCCAGAAATAACCTTGCTAGCACAGTGTCAGGTTAACTCAGGGCACATGACACCAGCCCTAGTAACTGAGGCACTTTAGATGTAAAGCTGTGAGCATGGACTTTCTCACACCAAAAGAGGCTAAAATCATGATCTCCCTGAGTGAGGGCTCTGGTTTTATGCTATGAAGGTGACAACCACAGGCCCTTTGGCTGTGTTTTTGAAGAAAACCTCTAGCAGTTCCCTGCAAGCGGAGATCTTGCTGCCTGGCTTCACCTGAGGATCTACAGCCTGGTTCCTGAGTAGACAAGGACTCCTGCCTTGCTGCCTTGGATTACTGAAGAGCAACCCTTGGGGTGGAGGTGGAGAAAAGGAGGAAATCAGATATACCACAGTCTTTCCTATTTGCTAATTTAGAGATATTTTTAATTTTCTCCTAATTGGCTTCTGTCTCTCTCAGAGACTTGAACCTGGTGTCTTTTATCAGTGCAGACAGATAGCTAGAACTGGACACAGATACCCCATGAATCGTTAGCAGGAGCTGAACTTCACCATACTGTGCAGTGCTTTCTATTCTGGGGGGTTCTAGTCCTCATTATAGACAAGATGTATGATCTAGATTTTAATTTACTCTCCATCAGACTTTTCCTACAGTATTTTAACACTGCAAAGACAAATTTATTTCACACAAATATACTGATAATTATCCCATTCCTCCTTCATTTGGCTAATTCATGTGGCTGATTATCCCTCAGCGATGTTGAAGACTTTTGCAGGAGGGAGGGAAGAGCTGCTGCTCAGGTTCTTCACTACCTCCCTGACTAGAATGAGCTGCTGCTCTGTCACCGCTGACCTTTGCCTTAAAGACTGATGCACTTCACAAAGGTGTAACAGGGCTGGTCCTCTGTAATTTGATTTTTGTTTGCCATGGAAAGGCTGGTTTGTTTGCTTTGCACTTAAGGCCCACAGTTTATTTGGGACTGTAAAACTCTTCAAAATCACATATAAGTAAATATGTGAAAAACAAACAATGTTGAAAATTAGTCTTGTCAAAAGTGAAGGATTACTATTGCTGAATAATATATACTTACAAGACTTCATTCTGTAGCAGGAAAATGTATTTTCCACCCTCCAGACATCTCCTGTGAGACCATAACATCCTTAACTTTTTAAAAAACAAGTTAAATGTTTGTGTTTAAAAGAGTACTGAGCCTGACTTTCTACTTCAGGCAGTTGTGAATTACATCAGAGGATAATGAGGTCAGTGTTTAAACTGGAAGTCCCAGTTTAACTTTTATTATTGTAAACTGCTTAAAACTGGAAACATTGAATTATAAAACTATGATAGGTAGATGGCACCACATTAAAGAAATTAATTCCATACTTTAGAGCTTCCTGCCCTGATCCTCCTGAGCCAGTACTGAAGTCCTTACTCATTTCCTCACTCCTGATTCATCAAAGCATTTAAACACTCTAGATTTCAGTGGGATTTAAGCACATGCTTGTTAATTCAACACTTTAATGAGAGAAAATCCCCACTAAAGTCAGTAGAAATTTTTGCCCCAGAAGACTTAAAGTTTCACTCTTTTTTTTCAATCCTGTATTTGAGTCTGCACAACTCAAAATCGAGAATTCATGTGTTTGGCAGTTGTTGCTATGCATCACTCCCTGCCCAAACCAGTTCTTTCACTTTGGCTATTTAATCTCTGGCTAGAAATATTAGTGTCAAGATGAATTTAACAGATGGGATAGCGCTGGAGTAGGCGGAGATGTGTTGAGAATAAGGTTTCAGGTGCATCCTGCAATGAGAAGGAAGGCACACTTTTTCTCTATCCCCTCTTGAACTGTCTCTACCTTTTAAACATCTTGAAGTGTAGCATAGCTTTACCTTCTGTTGTTGTTTAGGTGTAAGTAAATACTTTTGGAAAAAAAAATGGATGTGGAAAAATGTTTGGAGAAAATGAAATGGAGAAGACAAAGTGGAATGACTCCTTAAATGTCACATAGCATCTACACAAACTACAAACTTCATCCGCTGAATTGCAGCCCACTGGTGTAAGAACCCTTTTAAAATGTTTAGCAAGGATGTAGTGAGCAATGAATTCTGCTGAAACTGTGTTAAAACAGGTTTTCTTAAGAGGCTTATGATACCTATTTCTTCTGGATTCCTTTGGTACAAACCTGTTTGATGAACATTTCTTATAGGTTACCTCCGTGGGACATATTTCAGTAACTGATAAGACAGGGGAGTGTACATCAGCAGTTTTTAGCTTTCCCTGCTGTCGAAGCACACACCACTTTTCTGCTTTCTGACAAAATCAAATGGGATTCAGCTTGATGGTTTTTTTTCTTAAGTAGAAACAATCAAACCCATAGGTAAACTTCTTAGAAACTGGTCTGCTGTTTAGCTTGAGCAGTACATTAATGGGGAAATGACATTTTGGGGGATTTCAGCAAAGAAAGAGCTGGGTTTGGAGGGGGGTGGATTGCTAAAAGATATAGCACAGCAAGTGCAGCAGCCTTCAGTTCTCACTGCTTTCCCTGCAAAGGGCAGGAAATTCCCAAACTTTTGCAAGGTGTCTCCTGCTTTACTGAGCTTTTAAATATAACTTCCATAAGCAATGATGTACTTTCCTTAAATTTTCCACTGGGAAAAGCTTGAAAGCACACCCTTTCTATTCTCAAATGGCTCAACACCCTGGAAGCAAGAAGTTGCTCTAATTCATTGGAGTTTCATAATTCATAACTTTGTGCTTTTCATAGTTTATTTTGGCATTATGTTATTGGGGGTGGTGCTGATGAAGCCAGCAACCAGCAACGGTAACTTTCCATGCCGAATCACTTGGTTGGAAGAGACCTTTGAGATAATTGAGTTCAACCGTCCCTGTCCACTACTAAACTATATCCCTTAACACCTCATCTACCCGTCTCTTAAANCCTGAACACAATATTTAAGGTGTGGCCTTACCAATGCCAAGTACAGGTGCACAATCACTTTCCTGGTCCTGCTGGTCCCTGTTATAATGATAACACATTTGTTTGCAGGAAGGGAGTGGAAGATACAAAAGTTCATGCATACTGGTCTGCCAGGATGCTGTATTATATTATGTTAACTTGGTGTTGCCACAGATCATCCATACTAATGTCTCAAGGGGATGTTGGGAAATCTATTGCTTTCTCATCCAGATTAGGGTGTCACTGTTCAGAGTAATTCTACCCCTTTGAAGAGCTGTGTTTTGTTTATTAATGAGATAAACTTTTTTTAGTGAAGTGGAAAGCAAAACAGAATTTAAGTACTTTTTTTTCCTTGCATTCTGCTTCTTTCCTCACAGGCTCATGGTGGCCTCGGTACTGAACACAGAGCATTGTTTATAGTTTTGGGCACCACAATATAAAAAGGATATCAAGCTACTGGAGTGTGCCCAGAGGAGGGCACAAGGTTAGGGACAGGTTTGGGGGGAAAGCATATGAGGAGCGACTGAAGTCCCTTGGTCTGTTCAGCCTGCAGAAGAGGACACTGAGGAGGAAACTCATCCCATTTTACTGCTTCCTCACAGAAGAAGGAGGAGGAGCAGGTGCTGATCTCTTCCCTCTAGTGACCAACGATAGGACCTGAGGGAATGGCAGGAAGATAGGTCAGGAGAAGCTTAGGTTGGATATTAGGAAAAGGTTCTTCACTCAGAGGGTGGTGGAGCACTGAAACAGCTCCCCAGGGAAGCAGTCACAGTGTCAAGCCTGACAACATTCAAGAAGCATTTGGATAATGCCTCAGACACACGATGTTGTCCTAGGCAGGGACAGGAGGTGGACTCAATGATCCCTCTACTCCATTCTCATGAGATCCCACCTGGGAGTATTGTGTCCAGTTCTAGAATCCCCAACATAATATGGATAATGTTGGAATGGATCCAGAGGAGGGCTAGGAAGCTGATCAGAGGGCTGGAGTGCCTCTGCTGTGAGGCCAGGCTGAGAGAGCTGGGGTTGTTCAGCCTGGAGACAAGGAGGCACAAGGGAGAACTTAGAGCAGCTCCCAGTACCTGAAGGGGCTACAAGAAAGCTGGGGAGGGACTTTGTTACAAGAGCAAGTAGTGATAGGATGAGGGGGAATGGCTTTAAATTGGACGGGGGAAGATTCAGATTAGACATGAGGAAGAAATTCTTCCCGCTGAGGGTGGGGGACCCTGGCACAGGTTGCCCAGGGAAGCTGTGGCTGCCCCCACCCTGCAGGTGTTCAAGGCCGGGTTGATCAGCCTGGTGTGGTGGGAGGTGTCCCTGCCCATGGCAGGGGGGGTGGAACTGGATGGGCTTTAAGGTCCCTTCCGACCCAAAGCATCCTATGATTCTGTGGGTTTTGATCCTTACGGGTCCCTTCCAAGCCAGGCCATTCTGCGGTTCTGTTTGCCCGGTGCCCGGGCAGCAGCAGAGGGGAGGGGCGGAACCCTCGGGGCCGGAACCCCTGTGCGCGGGGCCGCGCCCGCGGCGGCAGCTCCGCCGTGTCCATGGCAACCGCCCCGCCGCCGCGGGAAGATGTCCGCCGGGGAGGCGCGCTCCTCGTCCCGATTCGCCTTCTCCTCCCTGCCCCAGAAAGCTTTCTCCTTCCTGGAGGACAGGGAGATCGGACACCGGCTCCTCAAATGGTGGGAGGGAGGGAGGCAGAGAGGGAGAGAGGGAGAGAGGGAGGGAAGGGACGCGCCTCGCTGGGGGTGTCTGGGAGCCATGAGAGGGGGAAGAGAGGGTAAAGAGCAGGTGTGCGTTTCGCTCTTTCGATTTTATTTCTTTTTATTTATTTAAATATTTATCTATCTGTCTGTCTATCTATCTATCTGGCGACCTCTCTATTAATTGATTTGATTTTTTCCCCCCTTCATTCCTTTAATTGGAAGTCTCCTCATGTCTCACTCTTTCAATTTTCTATCTATCTATCTATCTATCTATCTATCTATCTATCTATCTATCTATCTATCTATCTATCTAATTGATTTTCCCCCCTTTAATTGGAAGTCGACTCATTATTTTTTCAGGCATGTAGAACCCTTTTTCTGAGGTGCGAGGCAATTTAGCCTCACCTTCCTGAGTCTGAATTGTAGAATCTTAGAATTGTTAAGGTTGGAAAAGACCTCTAGGATCATCCAGTCCAACCATCAACCCAACACCACCTTGCTGACTAAACCATGTATTGAAGTGCCATGTCTACAAGTTTTTTGAACAACTTCAGGGTCGATGACTGCACCACTTCCCTGGGCAGCCTCTTCCAATGCTTGACCTCTCTTTTAGTAAAGAAATTTTTCCTAATATCCAATCCAAACTTCCTCTGCTGCAACTTAAGGCCATTTCCTTTCATCCTATCACTTCTTAATTGGTTGAAGAGACCCAACACCTCAGTCTCCTTTCAGATGGTTGTACAGAGCAATAAGGTCAATTAGTTAGTCAAGATCTGTTTCAGCTTTGCAGTGTTGTTCTGATGCTGCTCCCACAGTGATGGTTCTTCCTCCCCTTCCAGGTAGGGTCTGGAGGTGGTTATAAGTAAAAATGAAAAAAATGAAGTAATTATAAAGGAGGGCCCTACAGAGGGGCCTTGACAGGCTGGAGAGATGGGCTGAGTCCAACAGCCTGAGGTTTAACAAGTCCCAGTGCCGGGTTCTACACTTTGGACACAACAACCCCATGCAGAGCTCTGGGCTGGGGACAGAGTGGCTGGAGAGCAGCCAGGCAGAGAGGGACTTGGGATGTGCTGGTGGGCAGGAAACTCAACATGAGCCAGCAGTGTGCCCGAGTGGCAAAGAAGGCCAATGGTGTCCTGGCCTGCATCAGGAACAGTGTGGCCAGCAGGACTAGAGAGGTCATCATCCCCTTCTCCTCGGCACTGGTCAGGCCGCACCTTGAGTGCTGTGTCCAGTTCTGGGCCCCTCAGTTTAGGAAGGATGTTGAGATGTTAGAGGGTGTCCAGAGGAGAGCAACGAGGATGGTGAGGGGGCTGGAGCACAAGCCCTGTGAGGAGCGACTGAGGGAGCTGGGGTTGTTCAGCCTGGAGAAGAGGAGGCTCAGGGGAGACCTTATTGCCCTCTACAACTGCCTGAAAGGAGGCTGTAGTCAGGCAGGGGTTGGTCTCTTCTCTCAGGTGACCAGTGACAGAAGAAGAGGACACGGTCTCAAGCTTCACCAGGGGAGGTTTAGGCTTGACATTAGGAAGAAGTTCTTTATTGAGAGGGTGATTGGCCATTGGAATGCTCTGCCCAGGGAGATGGTGGAGTCACCGTCCCTGGAGGTGTTGAAGAGGAGACTGGATGAGGCACTCAGTGCCAGGGTTTAGATGACAAGTAGGTGTGGGTGTTGGGTCATAGGTTGGACTCGATGACCTCAAAGGTCTTTTCCAGCCTTGTAATACTGTGACACTGTGATAAATATAGGTCAGAAGAGGATGTCATGTAACGTGCCTAGGGAAATTTGTAGACTGAATAATACCTAGTATGTCTGCAGAATATTTAATGTCATATTTACATTTCAGGTCCATGCAAGGCAGGATCACAGCACAAGCATTCAGTTTTGACCAGCAGTTTAAACCCTATCAAAAGGATGAATTTGTTATGGTAGTTCAAAGTCCTTTATATCTTAAGTTGACATTTTCCCATGAAATGAAAACTACCAGAATAGTGCACAATGACAAACATTGTAGCTGTGTTAACATACTATTTGCTTGCTCACTGTCTCCTTGAAAGTAGGTTTAGATGTGCTGCTTAGGTCTTACTTTGTGGCTTAACTGTATTATCCATTAAAAATACTTTAGTGTGTATTAATGTTACTCTGTTTTAAGAAGGAACAATTTAGTTGTTCAAGCCCATGAAGGGGAATCTCAACTGGATGCTGATTTTGGCAACTGCATTTAATGTTGGGAAGCCCACCCAGGGGTGGACTTTAAACAGTGTAAATGCAGTTGGTACCCTTGCTCACAGCTATTACTGCTTTGTTGCAGTAAATACGCTATACAATTAAACAGGTATATGCACCATATATCTGAAAATGCAAGATTTTTAAATTTATGGGAAACCGTCGCTTTATACTGGAATTTTGGGCTCTCAGCTGTTTGAGACTCAAGCCTCTTGCTGATTTTGTCCTCCAACTTTTGTTGTTTGTGAAATGAAGTCTGTTAATTTGTTTGCAGACAGAAGAAGAAATAATCTGTGATTTAAAAAATAGTGTGGGTTTTACATCTGTTGTTTTAAAAGCAACTCTTTGATTTCATTGCACGTCTACTTGTTATCCTGAATGAAGAATTCAGCCTCTTTATATTTTGAAAAAATTCACACAGAAATATGCCAGGATTTCATCTCCTCCTGATAAACATGTCAAATAATCGAACTTTACAAAATACGCATTTACCTTCTCAATGTTTGTCTCTTTTGAATTAAAAAAATTGAAATTATCACTATGAAATTACGAACTCTGAGAAGCTGTGAATTAATTGAGAACGAAGGGACCGTTGCATTATATAGTCTGATCTCTCTGTACCCTGGAGAGAAAAAAGAGATTTGGTGATGCTGAGACTGAAAAATCCATTGTCAGCTTCTCCAGGATTATTCACTCTGCTTCTATGCATATACATAAGTCTGGGTTTTCTTAATTGGCTCATCTGTCATTTAAATTTGTCAGCTGTCAACATTACTGTGTATGTCTCCTTTTTTAATTGATAAATCAGTACTTCAGAACTTACTGTGGAACACCTTCTCCATCCCTTCAATAACTTATAGATTTCTTCTGTAATAACTTTTGGGTGTCTCTGCACTTCCACAAGCTTCCAATTGAGTTACAAAATGCGCATTTTACAATCATACTTAGCGTGTCATTTTTTATTTCAACAACATTGCATGCAGAAACAGAATTGTTTGATCTCTTCTTCTCTTTCCTGCACCTCCAAGGATTCCGTTAAACCTTTTTTTGTGTTCTTGAACTTAAGTGCTTTACTGTAAAGCCTTAACACTGCATATTTAAATATGTATGTGAAGATATCTTGAATATATAAAAGATGCTGGCTACGCAAAGTTACAAACCCATGTGTTTGGTGGTGTGATATTTAGTACCCAAACTGAAAGAGCATACAGAATCCACGTACTAATTAGGTCCTTATAATTTGCTTTTCAAGTATCCAAGGCACTGTAAATGATGATTGTATCTTTCATTAACTTGTATTCTCTTATTTGAATATTATAGGCATTTTTTAAGGATCAAAATGTGGACTCCAGTTTAAAGTTGCTCTCAGCTTCAGGACAATGGACTACATTAGGTAAATTTAGAATAAATTAATCTTAAGTAAAAAAAATATGTGTTGTAACTATTTTCCTCTAATTTACCGTTTTAGTAAGAATGACAGTTCATGTAAGTGTACCTTGACTTGGTTGAAATGTCTTAATGAATAACTTCTTTTAATAAATAAGAAAAGATTCTTAGTTTGTTATTAAATTATCAAATATTACACTTCTTTTTCCTTGACTCTGTATCCATAAACCAACCTACTGGAAGTGTTTTGAAATGTCTGTGATGTCCTGTTGACCTGATCGTGTATCCAGATGGCATCAACTGCATTATTTGTGGAGTTATAATGCTACTTTATTCAGATAATACTTGGTGAAAGACACTCTTCTGCAGATGTGACCACCTTACCTAGAGCAGATCTGAGATTATTGCTGTTATAAATTAACGTTGAGAGAGCAGATTAGATAGAGCACACCCCTGAGCTTGTGTAAATATGCGATCTGCACAACAAAAGCGATCTGGGTGCAGAAAGAGAGCCATGCGATACATCGCTCTAGTTGCAGTCGTGGCATAAGGTTGACTTCATTTGTTGCCATACCATTAAACATTTATTATAACACGTGATTGCGTCTATAAATGGAGAGGAGACACTACAGGAGAAAGACCAAAAGGAAATAGCGCATGATTTTACAGCACTACCTTGAACCAGTATTTTTGGTTACATAAATGACACGCAAAATTTCCTGGAGATTGCATATGATAATGTAATGGGACTTTATGCCTGATGCGAACTCTGATATCGCCAAAGTGATTTTCCTTCATAGGACTATTTTAAAATTGGTTACTGGGAAGTCCTCAGATCTTTTGGTTTATCTGCTAATAATCTGTGTATAAATATTTAATGCAGCTTCGGGAATTTTCTAACTTTTCTCTTTCAGCTCTTTGGAATTGGCATAGCTTTTCCCCACTATATACAATGACACTGGACATTGCCACCTTTTTGTCAGCAAAATCCATTTTCCAAACACTGCATCTGACTGTTAAAACAATTAAAATACGTAAGATGCAAAAACTCTCTCAAGTTCCGCTTCAAGTACCTCTTTTTCACTCTGGCAAATGAAAAAGAAAATAAATATATTTCAAATTGTGGGTAAAGCTTTTCCTGCTGTAGGCAAGAGGGTTTTTTAGGCTATCTGCCTAGCCTGTGACTTGCCAGTCCCCGTAGTGAAGGTCAGTAGGTTACATACCTCGTGTTAAGAGCAGAGAGTCACTTGCCGAGTATCCCAGCTTAACTCCCGATTCTGCTCAATCTTCCACAGCACAGAGGTAATACATTTTGTTCTGAGGACTGGAAGGGTTCCCTTTCTAAATCCTTAACAGCTGGTATGCCCCACTTGCTCTCAAAGTTTCATCTTCCCATTCTTTGCCTATTTTTGGTGAGGAATGTTGGCACATTTTTCTGCACTTAGTCTTCTTGTGCATTTTTTGAAAATACAGTAAGAATTAGCTTTGAGTGGGAGGAGGTAAAAATTAATCTTCTTCAAACATGCAAGTATATTAATCCGGATATATCATTTATTTATCACTGTGGAGTCACTCCCTTAAAAACAAATTCCTGTTCTTGAAAGAAAATACTGGAAATGGGCTTATTCTGCTTTTTAGAGAAGTTGAAGAAAATTACATCACCCAAGTCGTTTCAAATACTTTATTTATTCTCTTGGGAACAAAATCGTTTTGGGTTTTAGCGTGGGGGAAGATATTTTGAATGCATAATACAAGTGGGGTTTCCATAGGTTCTTAGAAGCCTCTCTTCTTGTAATGAGCTTGAGCAGAAATTATTTATGGACCCACAGAAAGGTGTCAGCATTATATAAAATATCAGTATAATATTACTTTAAGATTATGTTTGTTTTCATAATTCTTTTGTATTTTTCCAGGCTGTGATCCTGTTTTGCCTTCAAACTAAGAATATATTTTTCTTTTTAATTCAGTGGGTATGGTTTCACTTTCCTGTTTACCTCTACCTTCTCTCTGCTGTCTCTCTCCTTTTCCTAAAATGTTTCTAGAAGTTATTACTTTTTTTTTTTTTCCTTCCTGTGTCTAATCTCATTTTTGTTCTTCTCTTGACTGCTTTTCATCCTCACCTTAATATTATCAGACCGTAATATCCTCAGTCTCCATCTGCTAGATCAAAAGGTGGCATAAAACAGGGGGTCCCCAAGGAATGCAACACGTACCTCTCTCCCCAGCTCCCCCACACCTTGGGATTCCTGGTAGAATCCCACAAGAGTCCATTGTCTCACGGACTCCAGCTTTAGCATTGCTTGAAATATAACATTTTAGGTAAACGATGCGTAAGGTTATTTTCTAGTCTGCTTCATTTGATCAGACAGCTACTTTATTACTTATTTTCATACTACACTTTGTTTGCCTGTTGTAGGAAGGATATTTTTCCCCCCTTGCTGGCTGCGTGGCAGAGTACCTGATAGTTCCATCATGTGCTTTAAGCCCCCTCTTCATGTCTTACTCTCATATTTCCAAAATAGAAGCAGCAAACGGAGCAAATTCGATGCATACCAACTTATGTCTCGAGTCTCATATTTTTAAATAGCTGCAATGAAAACTAAATAGTACTTTTCCCCTGGACATGTTACTGGCCTTGCACCTGTCAGCAGTGTTGGGGAGGCAGGACTGTGTCTGCTTAAGATCAATTAACACTCAAAAAGTTATCTTCAAAGGGATAGATTTACTGTCTTTTTTTGTAAATAAAAACATAGTATTTGCCTAAGAAAGAGAGTTGAATTCCCACATGTACTTAACGATTGCTGTCTTTGGAATGAGGTTTTAAAATCTGGAAGATAATCTTAAATCAGCAATTTTTTAGACTACTGTTACAGGTTATCAGTTGCTAAAATTTTAGTTGTCATTTGAACCTATAAATCGTGAACCTGCGCCTTTTCCTTTTGAAATACATCGTTTTAGTAGAGAGCACTGAACTTGCATTACGTATGTTCTGTCTAAACTGTAAATTGTAAATTGCAAGAGGTTTCCCTGAGGTAAAAATTGTTCTTAAACTTTGAAGGAGTTGTAAATAAACCTAATCTGAGGTTTATCTACCCCATACTAGTTATGCAACGTATTAATTTAAAAGTTTATCGGCAGCCCTTTATTTATATTTCAGAGCTAGCTGCTAGCAGAAGCTTACTCTGCTTCAGTACTTCTCAGCTCTTTGTTTTCCACTTCCAGAGTTGTCAAGGCATTTCTTCTTCCTATTTTATTGCTCACTTTTACAGTGTTGTTAAAAGTGGTCACTCTATTCCAGGAAATTCTGAATCTCCAATTTCAAATCTCACCTCTCAAATAGGGAATAGGAGCTTCCAGTACATTTAAACTTTTCCATTTATAGTTTGGTTTTCTGAGCTACTGAATAGATTTATTTTTGTGATGAATTATTTTTGTGATGAAAGATTACATAAAATCTTGTTTCAGAGGAAAAGTGTGTCTCCTTTCCCTCCCCCAATAAAATCCTAACAATTCAAAGGCCTATAAATAGCTTGATTTCTTATACTTTGATCCCAATAACTTGGAAAATGTAAGATGTCTCTTTTTTTCTCAAGTAATTTAAATTCTGGTTTTTATTAGCCTTCACTCAGATTTTGATTCATTTCCTTTACAAAATAATTTCTGTATTAGAGGCTGATTTAGCTCTTATTAAATCTCTTATAAAATAAAAATTCTATCCCTGTGAAAGGAAGCTGGAGAATTAGAAGTTAGAGGAGTCTGGAGGTGAGAGGATGGGAGGAAGCATACATAAATAAATAATTATTAAATAAATAAATATCAGGGGGGTTCCTAGGTTGTGAGGCTGTACATTCTGGTTTTTTTCTGACTTGTGATTTTGGTTATATAATTTGATGAACTTTTGGCGGTCATTATGTGGACAGGTAGGAGAATGTCTTAAAACTTTTTTCTTTAATAAAAGGTACCCTTTTTCATAACCATACCTATAGATGTGAAGCCAAGCAATTAAATGCCAGGCTTTTCTCTGCAGCTGATTTTCACACTAGCCCCCCAAAATAACTACAAAATCCATGCTAATATTTTTAGCTAAAATAAACACACTTTCAAGCCAACAACTTGTAACTTCTCTTTAATTTTTTTCTTAGTGTTGATCAGGTAAGTGGTTCAGTTCACCTGGGTTTAGATACCAAAAATTCCAGTCCTACTTAGCATAGGAATAATCACCACGTAATAATATATAGGAGAAATTCCAAGGACTTTTTGGAAGTGTGCAGGGAAGAGAAATTTTAAGTTTTTGCTATGCTTGCAAATATTAAGATCGGAATGAAATGATAGGTGGTCTTGGAAGCATCATGGTTCACATGTCCTTTTTTGGCATGATTCTGTTCCTGAAATACTGTCATCTAGAGTGAAATTTGGACATTTCCTAAACCAAAGCCTTTAGTGATCCTTTAGATCAGCGTGTCAGGACACTGCTTATTTGTAATGGTACGGTCAAAAGCTTTTGATATTGTAATGTTGTTGATCAGTGTCCCATCAAGGGAACCTACAGAGGAGAAAAGATAAGGGAAAACTCATGGAAAGCTGGAATGCTATGAATATTGTCTCTGCCAAGTCATATTGCCCTTGTGTTGCGTGTTGACTCATGCTTATGCTCGCTTGTACTCTCCTCTCCTGTTCAGAAGCACCTTGAAGGTGTTCAGGGACACTGGAAGATCAGTAGAGAATATGTTAATGGAATCATACGATGGTTTGGGTTGGAAGGGACCTTAAAGATCATCCAGTTCCAAGCCCCTGCCATGGGCATGGACACTTCCTGCTAGTCCAAGTTGTCAAGACATCCACAACTTCCCTGGGCAACCTGTGCCAGTGTCTCACTACCCTCACTGTAAACAATTCTTCCTAATGTCTAATCTACATCTTCCCCCTTCCAATTTAAAGCCACCGCCTCTCATCCTATTTCTACAGGCCTTTGTAAAAACTTCCTCCCCAGCTTTTTAATAGCCCCCTTCAGGTACTGGAAGGCCACTCTAAGGTCTCTCTGGAGCCTTCTCTTCTCCAGGCTGAACAACCCCAACTCTCTCATTCTGTCCTCATAGCAGAGGTGCTCCAGCCCTCGGATCATCTTTATCTAATGATTGGTGTGAACAGTTGGACCGTGGACAGCATAGGCGCCCCAGGGAAGCAGTCACGGCACCAGGCCTAACGATATTCAAGAAGCATTTGGACAAGGCACTCAGACTCACGGTGTGAATGATGGAAGTGTCCTATGCAGGGATAGGAGCTGGACTCGATGATCCTTGTTGGTGTCTTCCAACTCAGGTCACTCTGTGATTCTGTGAGATGGAACCAGACTGAGTCCAAAGCTTCTTAAACATGAATTCTAATACTGTTTGAGATGCCCTAAGTTTCCCGACACCACGCATACAGGTTTGTAGATAGAACGCTGTGTAGAAAAGATATATGCCCTTATGGACTGACCTCATTATGTAAAATACTGTAGGGCACCTCGAATGGCACCTTGAAAGGTGGCTGCAAGCAACAGGATCAAACTTTGGGTGACTTCCAAGCATAGAAAACAGAAAAATTATAGAAAAATGTACTTTACACTGAATGATTACAGAGATAATCCTCCTGATTCTTACAGGAGGTGCTGCCAGAACCTTTGTCATCTCCTGAAGTAGCTGGTTAGTAGAGCTTGCAGTAACTACAAAATAGCTTTTAAAAAGGTTCAGATGTAGTACTTAACAAACCAAAAATTCGTCACAGTTTTTGAGGTTTGGTTCATTTTGGGTTTTACTTTGTGGAGTGCTGTTAGCAGCTGTTGACTTTTGTACTTCATCCCAACAAATTTCGTATTTGCTCTCAGATTCCTCAAATATTAAGCTGTGGTACATGATTTTCTAAGAGTGTGATGTTGAGTTCACATGGTGTTTCATCTGGTTTTTGTTTAGGTTGGATAGTATTACCAACAGGGGGAGCAATCACATGAACCTTAATGGAAAGTAGCTTTCAGATGAATTTCATATTTTCTTTATGTTTGTTTCTTTCTTAACTTTCTTTGGTTTTTGAGGGACTATGGGATTGATTCATACTTCAGTGATCTGTATTTTTTTATGCCACATACAACCATTTAGAGAAGCTGATTATTTCCATACTGCATGGAATTACAAATGACTGTACAACTTTAGTGTGTGGAAATTCTCCTATTTTATTTATTGCAAGAGACTTGGTGTTAAGCCTTCTTATATATTCCAGGTTCCAAAGTGACAAAAATTGAAGCTACGGAGGTGCCCTGTACTCAGATTTCCATGTCATTTTTTGACCGGCTATACTCTGAAGGAGTTGTTAGAGAAAATGGACGTATTGTGAAGTGTTATGATAACTATTATGATGATATTCTCATCTCTGATGACTTGAGGAAGGTCAGTATAGCAATAAATAACTTCTTATAATTTTCCATATGCTGTTAGGTACCATAAGGACACAATTTTCAGTCTTTTTTTTATTTCAGTACATACTTTCCATGGTAAAAATGGGCATTGATAGCCATGTGATAGACATGACTTGAGACATTGCAGTACCTGAATGTGTGAAAACAATAGTCTTTCTTTTTTGGGGCAGGAGAAAAAGGTAAAACCTTCTTCTACCCATTCTTGTGTCAAGTGGTCAGTGCTTGGGTGGGATGTGGTGCAGCTACTCATTTACCTAGGAGGCAAAACCAAGTGATGCTAATGGAAAGGTCCCATGATACACAGAGCTGTGTGTTCATCTGACCTTCCAGGTAGTGGATGAAGTTGAACGTACTCAATAGCTACATCCTGAAGCATTCCTGGCTGGGAATGCTGACTGTATCATACGTGAAGGTGTTTAAGGAAAGGCATCTTCATATATTTTCAGTGAAATGAAAAGACAGTAACTATGAAAAGGGAAATTATTTTTCAGTGTAACACTGGAAAAGGACTAAATATAACTCCTGAATATGTCTGCAAGGTAAAACTTGTTTGTTATATTCCAGTGGAGGTGTTAAAGAGCAAATTATTCTGAAAGAGAATCTCTCTGAACAGTGGCACCTTCTTAATCAACGTATGTCTTCACTTTGTTTCTTTTGACTTCATAAGCTAAAACATTTTTTTTACTTGTGTTTGTTTAGCATTAGCAAAGCCTAGTGTGGGAGAACTGGATTTTGCTCTTCCTTGTATTTATAATCATCATAAGTACTAAATAATTATAGAGTTGCACTCATTTGCACTTGGCAAATCCTTTGAAGGCAATGTATTTGAACCAGTGACACTGGTTGCAGGATGTGGCCTGAAATACTGGTCTGTCTTGTAAAGTTCTGGGAAAAGGAGAGAACTCAAGCTCATGTTTGAATTTCAGATGTGGTTTGTAGCCTAGCAGTTCAAAATACTGTGTATTTATTTATAAGCTGGGTACATGTGAAATATTTTACGAAAATTAAGTATATTGGATGTAGGAAAGATAGAGGCAACATTTAAAATAAGAAATCATTGGAGTTTCACTCTTTCCATTTTCCTTCCCTCGGAAGGGCTGTCTGTGTCTACATTTGCAAGTGTTTCACATTTGTTTGAAATGAACGTGATTCCTAATTACAAGACCTAAGATGGCAGAAAGAAGTAAGAGACAAAATCTTCCATAAACGATGTCAAAACTTCAGATTAAATGAGTCAGCGCCCCAGACTGTAGGGGGCAGCAAATTGTCTGTCACTTGGTGTCAGAGGTTGGCCCTCTGCTGCCAAACTCCATGTTTCTTTCCTGCCAGGCACGTCTTCTCTTGCTTCAACCAAGAGGGAAGTTGGCATATGTATGGGTTGGCCATCAACAGAGTCACTGCCGACTCCGTTTTTGCTCAGGTTATGTAGTGAGGGCCAGGGAGCGGTAAGCTCATCTCTAGCTTTGACCAGTTTGCCTGGGTTGGCACCTGCTCTTTGGCTGATATGATTCAACCATCTTGTAGCCATACTGAGTTATAATTCCTGTCCACCCTCAGAGTGTGGTCTTTGGAGTAATCTAGCAAGTCCTCTGTGTTCACATAATATTTCAGCAAAAGGCAGGTGAGCTGCATGGAGGCAGCTGGGTAGCATGGCTGGTTTATCCAGGCTACAGATAAAGGCTCACTAGAGTCGGCAGTAGAGAATGATGCGAGTTTGAGTTATCATCTCTGGGAGATCCTTTCCATATGTGAGATAACTGTGTAAACTTAGAGTTAAAAAGCAAATGTAGGCAAAGATATCAAAGACAAACTAATGGGCAGCTATCCGTATACCAAATATAGCCAGATTATTTTCAGATTCTTGATTATTTTATTAGCATGACGAGCAATTAACCAGTGAATAACAAGACCATTTAAAAATCTTCCCTTATGTCTTGTACATACAACTCTGACAGCGATTCCACTTTATATTGTGTTTATAATCTGAACATAATTGCATCATTGGAAGAAGGATCTAGAGAAAAGTACTTTATTTGCGTCCCTGGTTCATGTACTTTATATAAACACAAACGCTGTGTGACATACAGCAAAGTAATTGCATTATTTATAAACTTAATCTCAAACAAAGAATTGTCATCTTCTTTGTTATTTTCTTTTTCCTCAAGGTCTTGCTTCTGGAAGATTCAGACCATTATGACATATTCAGTGAACTGGATCGCAAGGAATTTCTGTTCTGTCTTTTTAAGCATCTTTGCATTGGAGGAACTCTTTGCCAGTTTGAAGATGAAGTTGGCCCATACTTAGAAACTACAAAAGTTTTATATAAAGACTTAGTGAGGTAAGTATTTTCTGGTTTATGCAGTTGTAGATGTATGTGTTGCATATAGATACTTTATTTCAATTTACACAAATTTATTGTGTTTTACTGCTTCAAAAATGGGGCTCTTATTTAATCAATCTGCAAGCTTATTTGTGTTCAGCTATCAAAATATCATGTAGTTCAATGGAAAAATAGATGCAATTTTAATGGCATCTGTCCCACATAAAACTTTTTTTATGTTACATATACAGACATTGATGTTTTATAATTCGCTCCCATTTAAAGCTTTTTGGTTCTGTAATAAGTCTACTGAAAAGATGGCGTGGCACTGGAACCAGATTGCGTTCCCATTGTCATTGATAAAATATCAACAGTCAAATCTTGGATGTGTTGTCTTGGACTATTTGCAAGCTGCTTTGGCTTAGGATTTAAAAATTGAAATGAATCCGTTTTAATTCTATATTTTATTCCATTTGAATTTTTTTTAATCTGCAGTTGAATTTTGGCATTCTTAATTCCACAAATCCACTTCTTGCATCATAAAGCTAAGGGTGATAGAATCTGGCTGTTAACATGACACAGTGGGCTAAACTACCATTTTTTGCCAGGTCTGGTGTATGGAACTTTTTGGAATTTTATGTAGTTTTTTTCTTGAGGTTTGAGCTGATTGATCAGAGGTTCAAAATCAGGGAAAAACAAGACAATTTTTTGCCTTGTTTTGACATATCCATGTGCTGGATTTGATTGACAAAATTTCTTATTTCCTCGTTAGTGGGAAATGAAATGTAGTTATCAGTCATGCAAAGACTCGTTCTTAGCTAAGCTAAGGGGACTATGAACATTGACGATGACATTACTAAAATTTTATATTATACTTTGCCACTCATAATAAGTATTTGTGGGACAGTGTCAAGAACAGTATCCACCTGAACAACAGAAAACAATTACAGACCTCTGAAATGTGAGATAGTACAAGGACTCTGATAATGTAGGTACGAAATAATGCACTACAATGTACACTACAAAGGCTTCAAATTGCTTAAAGCGTGAACTGGTATTTTTCTTCCTTCTCAGCTCTATTTGGAATGGTGTGATGACCAGTTGTTATTTCATCTCCTATTTAAAATTTTTACACAATGTATTAGGAAAAAAAAATCATGTAAGGTGCATTCATCATTAAGTCTGTTCTTAAGACTAGAAGTCTTATGTCTGAACAAAGATATAGTGAAAGGATTAGACCCTGTGATTCTTAATAACCTGAACATTTCTTTACTTCTGTAGAACTTGTGCATAGATTGCTGTATCCAAACAAAATATTTAAAACAAAATATTTGGCTGGTTTTTGGAAATTTTTTGTAATACTTAACCAAAGAAGCTTACAAATCTTTAATAACTTCTAAGCAGCTTTCAGATTTTCTAATGGTCTGTACTTTTCAGGGTGCAAGTTGATTTAGTCATGTGCTGTTTCCCAGTTCTTCAGAAATACAGAATATGACTTTAAAGGGTCCATCAGTGCTTCAGTCTATCCTCCCTTTTCTTTTAAATCATTCACTCTGCACTTGAAACAAGCTGTTTGTTACTCTAATCCTTGGCCTTAGTTGACTCTGCATTGACTACAGCTGTTTCTGCTCTTGTGTTGTTGAATTGACCTAGGACAAAGCACAAATCCAATCAGTTCCTTCACTTTATTGGTTCCCTTTGCTATTGAGTTGTTTTCTCCTAAACAAGTTCAAGATTTGCTCTAAGTGGCTCCTTTTCTTTACCTTCCTAGCTCCTTGAATCTTTTTCCCTTCTTTTTCTGTTTCCTGCTGTAAAATTTGATAAGGATGTGAAGTAGTTACTTAAAAAAAAGTACATGCCAAAATCATTCCCACAATTTCATTCAGCTTTCAAGGTTTGCTTTTTCTATACCCTCAACCTGTCCTCTATTGGCTCTTTATGTATTTCTGTGATTTTTATCTTGTGTCCAACACAATAAACAGTACACAATATCAGAATAAAGGCTTTCAAGATCGAGTCCTCTATATTCTTGATGTTTGATTTATTTGTTTTCCAGTTGTCAGCTTGATTTGTATCTTCCAAAGTTTTAAAGTACATCTATTCAGTTCCTGTGACATAACTGATCTTCAGCATTTATCTACCATGTGTCTCTTCATTTCTGTGCCCGTAAATGGCTGCTGGTTTCTCACTAACCGGCAATTGAAACAGAAAGTCACAATTTGACTAAATCTTTTGTCTTGCTCCTTTGATATTAAGTTCTCTGTTAGTCCCATGAGAAAAGCTTTTGATCCTGACATTTCAGACTTTCCCTCCCTCTTCACAATCAGGGTTGCCTTCTGCTTTGTCTCATTTCCCTCTGTCCCCAGTTTAACCAAAACTATGTTGCTGTTTTGTTACCACCGTCCTGAGAGTGAAAAAGCCAGTGATAGAATAAGTAATTCAGCTCAAAGAAGGAGACGCATGCCACAGTCTTGATTTTATTTCTGATTTCTAGTCCATAGAATCATAGAATCTCAGAATCATAGAATCATCTGGTTGGGAAAGACCTCTCAGATCATCAAGTCCAACCATACCTGTCTACTTACTAAACCCTGTCCCTAAGGAACTCACCCACCCGTCTTTTAAACCCCTCCAGGGATGGCAACTCCACCCCCTCCNTGCCCTCCCCAGCGCTGGGCACAGGGGCACAATCCCCTCCCTGCTCCTGCTGCCCACGCTGGGGCTGACCGAGGCCAAGAATGTTGTGCACCGTATTACTTCATTTTTGCACAAATTACACCAGAAAATATAGCAATGAAAATTACTTTCTTATGGCTTCTTATTTTCAGTAAACAATTGTCAATGAGAGCAGTGGTATCTTAAATTCTGTTTCCCAAACAGTTCACCTTCAAATTCCTGTTGAAAACCAGCTATACTTTAAATTCTTTTCTAGACCGCTATCCTCCGTCTGGTTTCTTTTCATCTTGGATTGCAGTCACATCGGATACTTTATACTCTTTGTAAAGTGATATTAAAAACTTCTTGTGGTATTAAACATTTCTGTAAACTGTACTCTTCTTAAGCTTTAATTTTTATGTCTTGACGGCTCAGAAGGCTTAGTGAAAACCAAATGGATAGTACAATTATTATTAGCCGCTAGCTGATGTGCTTTGAAAAATTAGTTCCCACAGATGAACTCATCTAATCGTGATCTGCTTGGAGAGGTATAAACCACCACTGTTGATCCTGTTTTTCTTGTAGAAAAGACCCTGGCAGGTAGAGTTGCACAAAAGTGTCTTTAATGCCAGAAGTGGCAAATCTATTATGGGGTTATCACCACTTTTCTTTCTTACAGCCTTTCTTCAGGCCTTGCCCAGGTCCTAACTCCAAGGCAGTAGCATTCAAAATACTGTCAAAAATATTGAGATTTCACTTTATTAAAGCATTTCTGTGTATATTGCTTAATTATGAGAGAATGCCATAATCTTTTGAAAGTAACTGCTCTAGATATTTTACAAGCACAGCCAGGGACTTCCAAATACAACTATAAGATGGCAGACATTTTCTTCTTTGTAAAAAAAAAAAAAGTAATAATTACTTCCTAATGAATTAATGATCAGCTCATTGTCTGTTACTAATCCAGCAGTAATTAGTCTGTGACTGGTTGAATCCTCCAAAATTTTAACATTGCATCATACCCTGTGTAACCTAAATAATTTCAGAATACTTGCTGTAGTATTTTTGGTTTAGTAAAAGAACACATTTACATGACAAAAACTTGTTAATTAAATTACAGTCTGTGAATCTTTATTGCGAAATCTTGTCTTCTCTACTGTTTTTTCTGACAGTGTCTCTCCGTGGTGACAATTGCTGTAGTGCCTTATAGTCATTGTCCTTTTCTCCTTCCTCCTTTGCCGTTCCCATGCTGTTTCCCCCAAAATAAATTAATTTAAGTGAAAGCACTGAGTTGTGCTTTTAATGTTTGGAAAGCCTAATAAAATATTGCCGGTAAGATTAGGATATTAAAAGGAGCTGAAGTGAATTAAGAGAGGATGAGGGACTTTGCTCTTTTTCAAAAGAATAGATACATATTAAAATGGTGAAGGAGCTCCTATATTCAATGAATAATTTAAACGTTAACAGTTTGATAGAACAAAGGTAAGGAAATACTTCAAGAAGATGAGATAGGTTTTTTCTAAAACTTTAAAGGTAAAAAAAAGAAATAGAGCAAATGAGCTTGTAAAAGGCAACCTCCCGGTTTCTTTCAAGTCAGCAAGGGAAGAATCTCATCTGACTTTGGCAGATACATTATTTTGCCTTAAAAATTAACCAAAGTACTAGAAATAATCAGTCTGAAAAATTACTTAGGGGAAGCTAACCACAAGGGGAAAATTTCTTAAGGCAATGGGATAAATAGGAAGACATTCTCTGTCACCCTTTACTTCAGCATCCTAGATATATACAACATTAAAATTAAGAAACCAGAAATTGAAAGTGTCGTGTTCAGACACAAGACTCTGAAGCCAGAGCGACTTAAATACAACTGTAACTTTTGGAGTGTTGATACATTGCAGAAAGTGGTAACCTTCTCTATCTTGTTCTGAAAGCTGTCACTCTTTCAAGCAGAGACGTTAAACAGTTTCTGAACTGCTGCAGTTCACAGTGGGTACGTTAGCACGGGCTGACATCCTTTTTAGTTTATCTTAATATGCTGGTCTGTAAACTGCCATGGTTCAGAGGCTGAGTCACGAACCAGTTGAGCTGTCCTGCTGGGAAGGCAGTAATCTCTAGGGGGGTGGTAAGGCAGACAACTGGGGCCATTACCAGTTTCAGCAATGCTGTTTTAATCCAATGTTGAGTATATCAACATTTCAGCTGCAACAAAAAATGCTGAGAAAGCCTTGCTACTGACTCATCACAGGAAAAATCAACTTTGCAGTATAGCCATAATTCATACACAACTGTGTCAATATTCTACAAATGAAATCAGTTAATCGGAGAGTCAATTTCTTTTATTGGTTAGAGATATTGAATCAACAAAGATTATGTTGGCTGGTTTGGGAGTTGTTTGCTCTTAATATAAGAAGCTTTGCAAAAGAAGAGATAATAGTGCACTGCTGTAACAGATAGCTTTGAGCTGCTGCTGTGTACAACTGGGCTGTATTTAACACACATCTAGCAACTTGGTTATATTAGGATCTCTCCCAGGAATTGATTCTGCTAGTGATGGAGAGGTTTTGAGTCTCAAGCTTCGTCAGGGAAGGTTTAGGCTTGATATTAGGAAAAAATTCTTCACTGCAAGGGTGATTGGCCATTGGAATGCGCTGCCTGGGGGGGGGGGGGGGGGGGGCACCGGCCCGGGGGGNAGGTTCCAAGGAGACCTTAGAGTGGCCTTCCAGTACCTGGAGGGGCTACAAGAAACTGGGGAGGGTGTTTTCTACAAGCGCTTGTAGTGATGGGACAAGGGGGGATGGCTTTAAACTGGAAGGGGAAAGATTTATGTTAGACATTAGGAAGAAATTGTTCACGTTAAGTGTGGTGAGACCCTGGCACAGGTTGCCCAGGGAAGCTGTGGATGCCCCCTCCCTGCCCATGGCAGAGGGATGGAACTGGATGATCTTTAAGGTCCCCTCCAACCCAAACCATTCTATGATTTTATGATTCTAAATAAGAATCTGTTAAATTAGATGAATAGAATTTACCTGATCTAATTTATAAAGAAATATAAGCGGATCTGAGGAAAAATGACACATTTGAAAATACTTAGATTTAAAATATATTGAGGTTCCTGGATGCTTTGCAATAATATCTTGATGTTATTCATAACTGTGACAAACACAGTCTAGAAATATAAAAATTCAGAACTAATATGATCCTAAGCTGCATAGCTATCTATATATACATCATTCCACAGAAGGAAAAATAAACCTACAGTAAAATTCTATAATAATTAAAAACTAAAGTCCAAATTTCTTCACCAGTACTGCTGTGAAAGTTTTTTACAAAATATTTAGCTGAATAAATTTTCATAACTATCAAAATGCATACTTGGAGTCATCTAGATCTCAATGGTTTAGTAGCTGAAAACAGTGAAACCAACTCAGATGATGAGATGTGTACAATAGTTTTCAGGAAAATATTGTAATATCCATGTTCTCTAACAATGGCAAATGTCCATTTCCATAGTCAATGTGACATGAATTGAATTGTAACTATTGAGTTGAACTTTATCAAATTTGAGTGAAAACACAGTACATACGTTAAAAATGTATTTATAAAATGAAGGATTCTAATAATCAGTGCTTACTATATGTATTAAATATGCATTATTCCCCTGTATTTCAGTGTTCAAAAGAATCCTGAAACAAAAGAAATACATATTACTTCTACAGTCTTCAGAGTGTCCGCATATGTAAGTCTTAATAATTTTTTGGTACAGGATTTTACTGGATGTAACGTGCATAACATGGAAATAATTAATTGACATTTATGCAAGGAAAGCATAATATTCCATTTTAAAGGGTTATTCTTTCCATAGTTGCCATCATTTTTTTAATTCATTAACTGTTTTCCCTGATCTTATCCTGATTTCTCACCCTCAGTCTTCATCAATAAACACCAACTAAGGTTTTGGTTTTAGCTCACAATAAATATATTTACTGGATTGCACTTGAAGTCATAATAGTCATCCATGAACTGGTTTATGAAAAAAAATATCTTTAGGTCTGAGTAATTCTGGTAGGTTTAGATATAATTGAGATAGCAGTAAGGATGAAGAATCCGTGTCTAGTTCTGGTTTTGGAAATGTTGCTAGAGCTTTCTGAGTAGCTTGTGTTGCATCTTTCTGTAAAGACTGCAAGGCAGTTTTGTTTACAAAAAGGCTGGGGTGGTGTGATGACTGCCAGCCTCTTTTCCACTTCTCTGTCAAGTATCATTCCTGTCTGTTTCTCTTATAAAATCATACGTTTACCATCAAGATAAGTTTGAGAATTAGTTGCATGTTTCCTAGATCTAATGTATCTGTCATTTAATTGTTACAGTAGGATGAACTACTCCAAATTCTTCTTGAGCAACCAGAATATGTAATAATTAAATGTCAGATAATGTCCCCACTTTCAAAAGAACTAGCTGATGTCATTTCAGCCAGTGCACAAACTTCCCTGTATGTTGCCAACAGCCCAGTTGTTCATCTGTTGGTCATGACCTTTTAAGTGCAGTATGTGATTCATAAAAGGCTTTTGAAAGGTTTTTGAAAATAAGCACTTAATGGGTGTATCACAATTTACCTTTCTAGTAGGCTGCAGATGAGGTATTTGGATGCTAACTGGTATTTTATTGTTATTGAAATAAAATAAAAAAGAAACTCTCCTGATTACTTGATGCTCTTCTGATATTGTTGTTTCCTTCCCATCTCTGAATCCAATGNATCCAGTGTAAATACCGAGTGTGCTATCCTCCCTGTAGCCTTGGGGAAAAACAGGCTTTACTGTACGTTCTGACGATTTGTGAGGTGAAGGAGAATTCTGAAATTCTGGTTTCCATTAAAGAGTATCTTGAAGAATTTTCTCTCAGAATAGAGAAAGGCTTAAATGGATGTGTATGGATCGTATGAAGGCTCTGTGGATCCAAACTCTTTAAGCTCTACTTGGAAATTACAGGAAGGGCACCTACTGAACCGCAAATGTCTTGGGCTTGTACAGAAAAGTTTCCCTCAAGGAGATAGCATCATTTTTGCAGTACATTTAGTTTCTGAGTTCATTTAGTAAATAACCGTAGAGTGCATTATTTTAATCTTAATGTCAGGCTGACAATGTTTAAGCCATATTTTCTTGCTTTGTATCTGAAAAAAAGGACATACTCCCTTAGCCTGATATAAATATTCTGGTAAAAGTGACTTGAAGAGCAGCTGAGAAGTTAGAAGACCTCTTTTGAATTTTTGTGAACTGGATTAATAATGGACAAATAGATATACTTTTACATTTGCACAAGTACAAATGGAATCAGAAATTAAGAACTTTGTGTAACACCATCCTGACACCATCCCTTCCTTTTTATTTGGTGTTTAAGCTGTCCTAAGAAGCCCTTGCTTTGGAAACAAGATCTAAAACCCCACACTATTAGAGATGTGAATATTTCAAGGTCTTAAAGTGTAGTTATAAATGTCTGTAGATCTGTATAGCATCAACGCTTGTTAGATCTAGGATCACAAGAGGAATAACTTTAAATATTGTGACCAAGGACTCTATTGAACTCCAAATACCCTTGAGAACTTTGGGGTTTGCATGTAATAAAACATTGTTACAGGTGAAGTATTTCAATGATAATCCATATTTTAGAACTTTCTGTACTTGAGCCCCAGCTATGGCAGTGTTAGAAATCAGGGTAATACATAGTCTGTTCATTTTTAAAAGTTGTTTATTAAATGATAGTTTTGAGAGATGTTCAGCCGTATCTTTATTTCTGCATTATGCTATGCATTATGGCATGCATATGTACTCTTAAACCATCGTCTGTGCCCCTACAAAGGAAAAATAGTAAATCAATCATAGCACCCCCTGCCATGTCTGAAATGAAGTTCATGCTGCAGATAGAATTGGTATGACCCTTAATTCATGTACATGGACCCTGTTGCTCTAAAAACTGGAGTAAGTCTGTGTAAATTCCAGAGTCTTTCTGCTCAAGTATTTTAGGATTTTAATGACCTCATACCACTTAAAAGAAATTTAAGAACCCCTTTCATTTAATTAGATCATATGTGCTATTTTTCCAATACTGGGTTTGGTATATTCTGGAGTTTCTTGAAATGCCTCATCACCAGAACTTCACTTGTTTTTGTTCTTCAGTTGTTGAAAAAAATTTTAGCGTGCTAACACTGCCTTTCAACAGTCAAAATCTGAACTGACTCAGTTGATTCCACAAGGACTGCAGGAGTGGGATCTTTAGTAGCAATGGGACCAAAGTTTAACTAGCAGTCACATCTTGATGTTGATCTCCTGATTTTTTGATTTTGTGCATAAGCCTAGGTTATTTTTTGATCAGGCACGGTGGTGCTGAGTACTGTAAAATCGTAAAGCTTGCTCTCCTTACTGCAATTGAAGATCCCTAAAACACACCTGAACAAAACCAGGCATCTTAAAATTGGAGCTACAGAACTTGTATGCTGTATTGCTTAAAAATAGAAAGCTATTTTTAGCCTCTGGAAAATGCTGTGTGAATGAACCTAATCAAATCTCTACCTGTCCTAAGCAATGCTTTTATGGTGGTACTTGTCTTAGTTTAAGATTTATGGTCTTGAATAATCCCTCAAAGGAAGACACCAGAACATATTTGAAACATATTTGAACATCCTCTTTGAAATAACAAGAGAAAATGGGGTGCCATTAACAGCTACTGGATAAAATTCACTAAAGGTCCTTGGAGTAGAAATTGGAACCCAGACATTTTCCTTCTCTGCTGACTGCTTTAACCACTGAGACGGGTTACAGTTTTTGTGTTTCCTTGGTCCGGAAAAAAAATAATTGATTATTTTAGGCAAAGGAATACAGCTTCAACAAAAGAATATGAGACATGCCTCTAATCTGGAATAGATTGTAGTCTGGGAGTTTAACATTTTTTCTGGAGAAAATGGGCAATATATGTACTATTTTCCTCAGGCATAAGAAGTGGAGCAGAATCTACATCTTCTCAGCTGTTGTGTAAAGGTGTTGGGGAGCAGGAGGAAATTGTTGCATGTTTTAAAAGAAAGAAGGTGTCAGCTATGCATCTTTTAGATGTTCAATTACCAAACCGAACACATTAAAAAAAATCAACCCTCCAAAAATCCCCCCATCTGGTTTCTGGATCCCTACTGGATTTGAAGCGTGTTGTCAAGCTGTGCTGCCCTGTCAACACTGACGCTTTTATTGACATGGGCAGACGCAGGATATAAAATTAAAAAGCTCGGTTCTTGTGTTGGTTGTCAGCTGAATATGCTTTTTCAGAATGAGGATTTTAGAGCTAGGTGCCTAAATTCCCTTCAAACCCCTTCTAAGGCTGGCACACAGACTGTTTTCAGTAACAGTTCAAAGCTGTTAGTTAGAACTGTAATAAGGGTTTTCCTTAAAAGCAAGTATTTGAAACTGAACAGATGCATCAGCAAATGTTAAAAGAGAAAAAGAATTACCGATGGAACAGCTTTATGTATTAGCATAGAGTCATAGAGTCATAGAATCATAGAATCATAGAATCATAGAATCAGAAGGTCGGAAGAGACCTCTGAGATCATCCCTCAATGTTTTTCTGATTCAAAGGAAGTATGATTGGACCCCTGTATATTTAATCATCTGTAAGTTAGGCTGTAATTGTGTAAACACATGCTTACATATTTAGCTTTACATTTTATATTAGTAGGGCATTTACCTTGAGGTTATTGGAACTATTCAGATTGTAGTGTCAGGATCCTCATGGAGACTTAACACTGCTTAAATAAACTGTGGTGGATTTGTTCTATTTTGCCGTTAAATAAACTGTTACAGTTGGAACAAATTTATACATTTCATTCACCTTTTATGAATTCTCTCATGGTTATCCATGTTGTCACTAATACTGTGGGGTTTTTTACTTTCTTTCAGGATGACAGTGGCCTTTGTTACCCTTCAAGCAAAAGCCACCAGCAGACTTTCGCCTATTTGGTTGTGGATCCTTGCAAGCGACACGTGCATGTCCTGTACCACTGCTTCGGAGGAAGCTTGTTTACCGACGAGTTATAAACCTGGCTGTTCTCATACTTTTATAGCAGAGGTGGCCTTCTCACTGCATGAATTTGGGTCTTTCTGAATTCTTAGTTTTTGTAGGATGTGCTCCTTGATTACTTGCACTGAATGGCTACAGGTCCACGTCGATGTGACAACGTGGTTAGCGACATCAGTTTTGAGTCACTCCTCTGTATTTCAAGTTTTGTGTCATTTTTCTATATTTTAAAGGCATACTTCTTGGAGCTGGTTTCCTGGCTGTTTTGTTCTCCCCTTCCCCTTCCTTTTTTATTCAATAAAACAAGGG
>VWPV01008883.1:0-43790 GCA_013389885.1 Geococcyx californianus
ATGGGCTTAGAGGTCCCTTCCATACCAAACCAGGCTGTGATTCATGCCCTGACCTTTCATTTACCTCTGGCAGCAGAGACTGAATGCTGGCTAATCTCGGCCCTGCTGAAATTCACCGGGGATTCAAACATGAATTCCCCAGGATAAAAAAGGGAACTCCCCAACACTTGTGGTGTGCCCTGCAGCCTCTTGCCATTTGTGCCCACCTAGGAACACAATTGAGGGACTCACCATTGTCTCTGTGTCATGTTTTTATAAGCTTCACTCATCCCACAGGGCAACCTAGAGCTCCCTGCAAGTGAACGGAAACTGTCTCCTGTGGGTCAATTCAGGAGTCCCCAAGTGCAGCTCCTGCCCTGACCTCTATTTTCATCTAGCACCATCCTGCTATTTTGTTTCTGCTTAACAAAGCAAGACGCCAGTCCTTCCTGCAGAGCTCCAGCCTTTTGCTGATAAGAATAACTGTTCCATCAGCTGAAAACTGAGTGGCCTGTGCAGTGACCTCTCCTTCCTCTCGGTGCACTGGTTCCCTCACTGCCTTTGGCCCTGCTCTGACACCTTTGCTTCTGACTGTGGCCCTTTATACAGTTTTGCAATAGGCTTCTGTTCTCACTCGTCAAACCAAGGTGAAGGAATGCAGCCACAGGGAATTACGAGTACATCTCTCGGTGCCTTTCAGCATCAGTGCTGTGCCCGCAGGGTGGGACAAACAGACTGGGATCCTATGCTGGCTGTGGTTGAAGAGCAAAGGCTGCATGTTGTTGCACCACCTTGCGAGCCTTAAACTGCTGTCTGACAGCTGGAGATGTGGGTCTGTCACCCAACTGGCAGCACTAAACCAGGCTCAGAAAAGCATCCTTTCCTGAAGACCTGGCGGTATGGGACCAGAGTGGGACAGCACTGCATTGCAGCAGGGCTTTCTTGATGGGCACTGTATTATCTGGCACTGTACAAGCAGACAGCTTGCACCAGCCAAGTGTAAGTGTTGCACCTCAAGTCAGCAAGAATTCACCCCCAGCAGTGAGTGAAAATACAGGGAACTGCAGTCAGCGTGGCAGTAGAGTGTGTCCCTGAGCCACTGTCACACTTTCCCTCCCTGTCCCGAATTGGGTTGGCACCTGCTGCCACAAAGGTCCCTTGTGGATGGCGGTGGCTGTGAGCACCCTTCTGCAGCTGTGGAAGCTCCTCTCTCATCTGCAGCCAGAACTAGTTAGGCTATTGCAGTCCCGTCTCCATCAAGCCAAGCCTCTGCTCGATGGAGCTCCAGCAAAGCCAAAGCACTTGCAGGCAATCTCTCCAAGTTCTTTAAAAAGCTGTTTATTGTCACAGTGGACAAGTGGAAAAAATATATAACTCCGTAGGCAGAGGCCTTGGCAAATTCCAAACAAGTCTTTAAAAAGTTCCAGTTGTGTCCTAATTCAAATGTAAAAGGCTGAAAACATGTTGCTCTGATGTGCTCTACAAACAGTTCAGTGAGACTGCGAAGAAGGAACTGCAGCTGGAACTGCTACACCAATAAACAAGGAAACTCTGGCTGCTCCCAGAGCAACAACCCATTTCCCCAGCACCAGATTCCCAAAACTGTGATGCGCTGTGTGAAGCAGAGCCTCTGCCCTGGGGGAGCTGCGAAGAGGATGCTTTGAAACCCCTTTGTTTTGGCAAAACCAGGCAGCCTAAACAGGTGTTTGCAGCCTGAAATCACCTCTGAAATGCTTGGCTATGACTGGCACGGTCACTGGCACCATAATCGGTGCCAAGCTCAGTCCTGCATGGAGCTGGGCTTGATTCTGCCACTACTTGCTTCCAAGTGTCTGCCCTGGAAAGCTTGGAGGGAGTTGTCAGGGACACTTTATACAGTTTTTGTACATCAGTGAGAACAGGACAGGAGCTGGATTTTTAAACTATAATTTCTACCTGGTAAATGAGCAAATAATTCAGTGATAATAGCAAACTGGGAGCACAGTTCCCTCCAACACAGGCAACTGACACCTCTGGTGAAGGCCCTTCCTGCACCAGTATCTGCTTCCCTCGTAAGGGCAGGCTGGCAAAGAACAGCACTTTGACAAGGGGGGGGTGTGTGTGATTTGTTAAACTCACTGAGAAGTCTTCAAAGCCTTCCTTTGGCAGATGTTTTTGCAATTGAAATCCAGCTGACCTGTAACTGTGTGCCCATTCGCTTCGGTAAACAAATGGCTCAGGTGCAGAAACCATTCAAGGTAGCCGACTTTCCTCTGGCACTTCCTCCTCTAAAAGCCTCAACTATCTCCCTGCGAAAAATCAGTGCTGATACCGCGGAGAGGGAGGAAAAGACACTGAAAAATAATGAACATCAAGTTGGTTTCATTCTATTTTCCTTTATTTTTTTTTTCTTAACTGCAGGTTTTGTGAAAAGCTATACAAGTATTTTAAAATATGTCAGGGAGCTGAAGGGAGCAGACAGAACTGGGGACTGGGAAGGTCTGCTACCATGGAGCAATGGGAGAAACTGACCTACAGCGCAAGTCCTTTTTTTCATGTTTTGCTTTATGGGGCAGATCCAGGAGAAGAGAAGGTGAGGGTTCATTCGTTTGGCATTTTTAGCCTGCCAAGGTTTTGTGGGTTAGTCAGCAACTGGAGAACTGTTTCTCAAAGGCTTTTTTTGGGGTGGGTGGGGTGGTAATGTGGGTGAAGGAAGGAAACCAGATCGTGCTTTCCCATCTTGGGTTCCTTGTACATACCGTGGGGCAGAATTTGAGTTTACCTTCATAAAACATGCCTAATTTGCACACACAACAAATAAGCAAATAATCCACTCCTCTGCAAACTGGTTTCTTTTAAGGGCATCTGAAGTTCACACCCTAAACACTAATATTCCTTTGAGGGGTAATGTTTTCTTGCTGGACCTTACCATTACTACTTGCACCTTGCTTTACTCTTTCCCCTGGTTCAAGCATAGAATAAAACTTTCCAAGCAAATTTCAATCCTTCTGTGCTTACATGTTGCTGGGAGAAGGGATTTCTATTTAATGCAACTGATTTTCAATCGGTCCTTTCTCCCCACTGAAGCTAAGCAATTTAATACTGGTGTATTGCCACCAGCACGGTGTCTAGGCCAAGAGCCAAGGCAATGAACAGCCTGCTAATTAATATTTCACATTTATCCCCAGACCCCCTCCCCAGAACAAACACTGTGAAAACAGAAGGTGGCAGTTTCTACGCAGCCCTCAGGAAATTTTAAGCAGAAGTGTTTTACTGCCAGTTTTATGCTTTTATAGTGATGGCAGTAAGACTTCTGGTCATATAAAAGAAAAAGTATTGGCTTCAATATGGAAAAAAAGATTACTGAAAGTAATCTGAGCCCCACGTACCCATTTCTCAAAAAAAAAAAAAAAAGCAGTGTCTACAATATGGAGAAAGAAGGGCCTAAGTTCTAGGCAGGAGAAAAGTATTCCGTTGAAAATATTAGTACCATGCAAATATTATAGATGGATTACGGTTCCAATAAAGTTATATATGTTCATTTTCAACTATGAGACAGATAATACTGTGAGCTTGTGCATCTTGCACCATTTCTTGCATATATATGTGTCTGTGTGCATATCTATGTATATAAATAAGTTAGAGATTATTTACATCATTGTACAGAATAAATCTAAACTCAATTATCAACATGCATACACCTGCCAGTGAATTTGGTCTGTTAATACTTCGCATTTCACCTTCAAAGCACCATACAAACAGTATTTATTTACCTAACCAACTTCCCACTTAGAAAAAGGATTAAGAATAGCAGGCAGGGTAAGGGATGGAGCTGAGGGAGCGCAGCATGTTCATAAGAAGGCATCTAATAATCTCCCTCTTTCTCTCTCTCCTGCCATGAGCACTGCAGATTGACGCCTTTATAGACTCTGCTGTCCAAGTGTAGGAGTAACCTTTGCAACACGAAGCTTGTCAAAACGGGCGAGTCCTCATTCAAAAGCAAATGATCCGTTCCTCATTTTCAAAAGCTTTGGCCTCTTCTTGGCTTATTGGGTTCCCATTCAAACTGGAGGGGAAAAATAAAAGGGATGTGAAATTAAAGTAGCCCATCTTCTATTTTTCCAAGGTTTTGGAGCAGAGATCAGAGCTCTACAATGCCGTATGAGCTGCAGCCCTCTCAAGGACACAGAGTTTGGAACTGGCTTCAGACTGGCAGGCTACAGCGCCGCCATTCCCACTGCACGTCCAAGGAAAAAGGCTACTACTTCAGAAACAAAACTGAACTAACACCTAATCCTCACTGAAATAAAATCAGTGTTGGATACCCAGCTGTCTGCATTTCAGCAAGCATAGAGCTGGCAAAGGTTCTTACCGTGCAGTGGCCTTGTTTAGAGAAATGTAAATAGTCTTCAGAACATTTTGTGTCTTCCATGGCAACACGGGAAGAAAACTGTTATGTACTCAGGCATTATTAATGTGAAATGACTTAGGGCGAAATTTTCAAGCCTGGCTACGTAAAGTTAATCTTCATTGATATTTGCACCCTTGAAAACGAGCAGCTTTCAGAAATGTTGAAATCCATTAAACCGTTTAGACTTATGAAATTATTGGGGTTAATGAACACCTCTGCAAATTCAGGCAAGACTCAAAAGACTAATTCCAGTCTGAAGATTCAGAATGTTTTGAGTGGGAATTGATGCCTCTACTGCGGATGAAAGCTGACAGTGGCCTTTGGAAAAAGCATCTCCCACCTTTTCAGGGAACCCCCTAGTCAGATATCGAGTTATTGTCTTTCTAAGCAAGAATTAAGTGTCCTTTCACTAAAACAAACATATATATATATTTAAAAATATATTTCATGTTCAATAATAAAGCAACTATTGCTAAAACCAGCTCAGTTCTATTGACTCCTGAGCTCCCTGAGGTGAGGGAAGGAATGTGGTATTTGGCTTTGTGCCTTACAATGCACAGGCATGACTATGGAATGTCTACCTAATCTAAACCAAGCAAATCTCACAAAAAAGTTAATCTTCTTGTCTAGCCTAGCACTTTTGGTGTGTTTGGAGTAGCACCCAAAGAAAATCCAAGCACAAATTCTATGAACCAAATTAGTAAATGCTAATTAAATGTAACCATCTCCTGCTTGTTGAGATTTAGCTCCTGAAAAGTATGAATATATTCAAAAGTTGAAAAATAAATCAGGACAACCAAAATGTGGTTTACAAATTTAAGGTCGCATTCTGGAAACACTTGCATTCTGCAAGTCAGTGGTACAGGCAGATGTGAACAGAAAAGTGTTCCAGTGACACAGGCTTTTTACCTATCTGAGACCCATAGCTGGAACTACAACCCCTGCTTCACATAAGCTTGCTCTGAATCTTTTAGGCTGGAAAATAGTAATGCCAACAGTGTTTTAGATGGAAAGACAGTTTACAAAGTGAGTCTTTCAGGAAGGGATCTTTACCAGATTTCTTTAATAGCCGTGTTCTCCTTGAGAGCTTCACTGAGGTACTTCACCCCTTTGGCTGTAATTTGATTCTGGATAAGCCTATAAAAAGAGAGCACTCTGTGTCAAACTAATATGCAAACTAATTTACAGCATATGCACAACCTACGCTGAGCTTAACGTCAAGGAGCAAAGCTATCTCTTTGCCACAAGACGATGGTTGTAATGTCTATCTGTGAGGACGTACACAGTATTTCTCAAATGCCCCACATGCCTTTTCAGAAACAAAGCCCAGAGTATTAGTCTTTTCCTTTTGACCCTGCATGTGGTTGCAGGCTGGGGATACTGAGCTTACCTATATAGATGACAAGTTTCTGCTAAGAACCATTTAATACTGGTATGTGATTGGGATATTTGGACTCTTTGAGATAGACCTAAACTCTTAGCTCTGTTTTCTTATTAAGAACACTGTGAGACATTTTTAAGTGATGTACAGAAAATTCTGAGTACAGAACCTGCGTAAGCCTAGTATTGTAGCAGTTATGATCTAGAGGTTGCCAGATCCTTTTGTCTTGTTTATCAGACCAGCAAGATCTGTGAAACATAAGGCATTGAATTTGTCTCTGGCTTGAGGAGGTGCAAGTGCAGGTGAAGCCACCTTAGCAGCTGTAAAGGATGTCTCATCTGAGCTGACGGGAAAAAATGACACAAAAGATCCTCAAGTAGCACAACTGACGAAGCAGCAGGTAGCTCTCATTAGCCTCTGCAGAGCATCCCCCTAACTCAGGGGTGTCAAACTCACAGCCCGTGGGCCCAATCCGGACCTCCACCTTGTTTTATCCGGCCCAGCACCTTGTTTCTACCTGGTGGCAGTGCCGAGCTCCTTGCCCCTACGCTCCTGCCAGTGCTGGTCATGTGCAGCGTGTGACACGCATTACACTGCATGAGCGGGAGAATGGTGGGAGCCGTTTGACACCCCTGCCCTAGCTAAAAATGAACAAAGCCCCCTCATCTGCATCAGTATAAAAATACTCATCAGCCCATCCTAATTCAATACTTACATTTCAGTCTAGCATGATGTGCCCCATAGCTGTACCATACCATGTGACTGGCTGCCTGAATCCCACAGGATTCAGGATAAGACTGAAAATTGGAATGAATCGAAGGACCTCTTAGGAAGGGAGGAAAGAAAGGGAGCAGGGAGGCATTTCTATTAAAGGACTTTTCTGCATTTGGTAAATGAATCAAAATGCAAAGGGATCCAGCAGATCCTTTCAGCTACTGGCAAAAATCTTTAATTCTGCCTCAAGTTCAGCTGTCTGTATACTTGACTACCTTTTGGAGGCATCCATCCACTGGTATAACCATCAAGGCAGGATAGAAATTTGTCTACTGGCAGAATCCCTTGGACAATACTGAGCTATGGTAAAGACTTGTATCCAGATCACTATGCCTGCTTTAGTTGGGGAAAGTTTTAGTCTGAGTTCATACCAAAACTGCTCAGTGAAGCATGGCTGCAGCTGTATGCGAAGAAATCAAGCCCTCCTCCACTTTTCCATTTTCAGGTTGATGGGCACCAGAACATCTACTGCTTTGAAAAGAGGCTACAAGTACTTGATGCCTCTGACAACCGGCACGCTTCCTAACGGGTGGGAACTAGGATTAATACAGGGAATGCTTGAGTGGTTAGCAAAGTCTTTGTAAAGGGACTCCATTTATTATGGTCTCTTGATCACTTCCAATGAATGGATGGCTATTTGTTTCACAGCCTACATCTGCCCGACCCCATCAAATTCTTGCAAACCTCTGGATTAGAACAGACGAAGTTCTGTTTCTTGGAAGTTTATCAAGTCTGTGATTGCTAGAAATAACCCCTGGTTTCCTGATGAATATCTTGCTTGAGTGGAAGTGCTATCCCTAGAAGATAAGCATCAAGCAAATAGGACATGTATTTAAGTGTCTGCCAAGGAGGTTCTTGATTGAAGAGTAAGAGTTGAGCTTGCTACTTTCATAGTATGATAAATAGTAAGAACTGTAACAAGGTTATTCTTTTCTAGCTGTCTGCTTGTATTTTTTTGAAACTTTTGTGTTTGAGGCCAGTACTGCTCCCTTAAGGAGAAATGAAATCAATTAGTTGTTCAGAAGATACCAGGACACACAAACAGCTTATTTTTTTTCCCCGTATGAAAGCAGTTTCAAAATACTAGACAGCACCTTTCTTAACTTTCCATTAGATCCATCTACAACCAGTCAGCTGCATCTAGACCATGCACAGAAAGCTTACTGTGACCTACATAGACTTGGAAGGTGAAGCTTTAATGTGGTGACTGCCAAAGAGGCTGTGCCTCTGCGGAATGTAACTCACCATAAGTGCACCAGTTTCTTGTTGACCTTCAGCATCTCTGCAAAACTCATTGCTGCCTCATCATCCAGTTCATTTTTAGTCAACCTAAGTGGCAGAGAAAATGTTCCCTTAGGATGTTATCGTTATTTTTCAGTCCCCTGTTTCTCCAGCTTGTCTGTGAATTAACTTTAGACAGCCAGAGCGGGATGTGCTGCTCCGGCTCTGAGCAATTTCTAAAGGCTGGACACAAAAAGATACTGAAGAGAAGCCCTGGAGGTAGAAGAGACAAGAGTATCATATCTTCATTTCTTAGAGCAATGTTCTAATGATAATTTCTCATGATGTTTCAGTATCTAAAAGGTGGATGAGGTGTAGTGGAAAAAGGCAAAAGAGTAGAGAACAACACAGAAGAGGTACAAAGATCGAGGACAAAGAACTTCCTCAGATGATGGAAGTGAGAGAAGATGAAGAAAGAAACATGGAGGCAGCAAAGCAAAGCATGACATGGGGACATGAGAATGTGTCCTAAAGGGCATGTGCTGCTGATCCATTATTCATGTCCACATTCTTCCAAAGGGGTGTATCTTATAACTTGCTGGTAGTAAAAGCGTAGGGGATGAGGGAAGGGAGAGAAGGGAGATTAGGAGGAGGTGATGGGATTAGAGGAAACAAAACAAAGATACTGCTTTTCCTGGAGAAAGATGAGAAGGTGGTCACACTGCCAATTACCAGAATATTTTCACAGAGTTGTTGTGTTGCATAGCTTCAGCAATACTTTTGCCTCCCTCTGTCGTGATGCCATTGAATGCAAGACTGTGAAGTAAAGATACAAAGGTGTAAGAAAGAGCCAGCATCACTTGGTCCTTCCACTGCCAAATACTAATGAATATTCTGGATGATCGGTTTCCCAGTTGTGCCGTCCAGCATTTGGGTGTTTTGAAGGCTCACATACTTTGCAAACCAGTAAGTCCTTATGAATTTTACAAGTGAGAACAGTTCACAGGCTGCAGTCTGAGCACAGGTCTGTCCTAGAGACCATAAGGTTTGCTGTTAGCGAGTCGTGCTCTTGGGACTGACAGCAGAGCTGCACCCAATGATTTTAAGTCAAAGCTTTTAAAGAGGATAAAGAGTTGTGCTTACCACTACACAGGTTTTTACATGCATTTGTGCCCCAAATCTCTGTACAAACCGGCCACTTTGTCTTTTACGCCCTTCAGACACTTGAATATCTCATTCTTCTTCCAAACACAACACCTTTTGTGGCATATGGAGAGATGAGCTTGTGAATGCATGCTGTCCATTACAAACCACAAATATTTCTTAGTCTGCCCTTTATTCTTTGAATAGACACTGGCAAAATCTACCAGTTAAAGCTATGCTCCAGGCTTTGAGAATTCAAAAAGCATTTCCCACCTCAAAACTCAGGCCAGACCCTGAACATAGTCTCAAAAAAAGGTAGAGAGTGCGATCAAGTGGGGCAGTGGCACAAATAGATGTTCGTACAAGTCCCTCCTAGCTTCACCTCAAACTAGATATTCTCAGTTCTTCACGACTGGGCGTAAAAATGGCAAATACGCTAAAGTAAACTGATGTAACAGGGATTATCTTCCCTTGATCTTCACATAAAGGTACCACTGGTGCGAACTATGAATAAAAACCATGAAGCAAGATTACGCAGTGGAATAAAAGAAATGAACCCAAGTACACTGCAGAGCAAAGGATTCACCCTGTGCAGGTGCCAGCAAACCCTAGCTCTAGCCAGCACAGTAACACCTTATTTTTGCAAACACATTCATCAGCATATTTGCTCCCATCTGAGAATCCCTCAGCTCTGAGTCATTTTCAAAATGTTTTCTTTCAAGCCTGATGCGTCTGGATGGATTCTGCAATTATGGGAAGATGGCTATTTCAGATAGCTTTTAAATGTAAAAGTATCTAGGTCACTGCACCTGTTCAGCTTTTAATTTTTAAGACCAGCTAACTGCTCACAGAAAGAAGGACAAGGCACCAGCTCTGAAATCCCTGGATCTGAAGTGGCAGCAATAACCTTTCCAGAGATCTCCAAACTCCCTGACTACCGTATTTCTAAAGATGCTTAGTGCCATGTGCCACCTTGTGGGGAAAACAAGGAGCCTTGTCTGCTCCCTCACCACGGGGGCCAGTGCAACTGGGAGACAAATCAAAAGGATCACCACGAACCCAGTGCTCCAGCTGTGTGGAGGGATTCCAAAACCAGCAGCAACAGCTCAACATTCATCTTTAAACCCCTAGCTGGCATTTGAAAGTATGGCTGTTTTACAGTACTGGCATCTCCCTGTGCTGTGCTACCAACTTCACCTAGAAGGTTAATCTGAGATGAATCTCCAAACTCCAGTGAGAACCACACCTGACTAGCACTGCACACGTGCTGTCATAGCTTCACTGGAGTACAGGATGAGTGCCTCTACCTGGACAGTTTATTGCCTAAAAATTACTTGTTGTACTCACCTAAAAAGCTGTTGAACAGAAACTGTTAACACTGGCTCACTGGGAGCCTGATTCTGAGACAGCTGATGCATCCTTCTGCTACTGCTCCCAGATTGAAATGGCACCCAGTGACCATGTGCTCTCACAAATGCCAGTAACTCTGTGCAGCACGAGGGGAGGAGGTGCAGAGAGAGGAAAGGGTGCCAGCCCTGCCATATTTTTAACTTGCTTAATGGCTGCACAGGACTTTTTGATTCAATCTGGTCTCTTGCTTGTACCAGGAGCCTCCTGGTTACACAGCAAAGGCTGCAATACCAGATGGCATTCCAAGCTAATGTTGAGTGGGAAGAGTCATTACTTCAAAGCACAACAGGAGGGCCAGCACTACACTGAGCTGCCTGGCTCTGCTGGTGTTTTACCTCACGTTTGTTAACCTGGGGTGGTTCCTCAGGGCCTCTGCAAATGCTTTTGCTCCTTCGTCTCCAACTTGATTACCCCACATCCTGGTGAAGAGTGGAAACAAGGAGAAATCAATTATCAGATGTGCTGCCCTTGGCATTGCATTCTCCTTTTTTTCTCTTCCCTTCAACCCCTCTTTCAGGCTCGTGAGAAACCTGGCAGGTATCCTCCTGGCTGAGCCAGGCATGTTCCACTCCCTGCACACCACACCACCAGCTTCTGCTGACTCACCAGTACCCTAAGGCCACAGCACAGAAGCAGCTCTAGGAGACAGCCTGCTGCAGCCGAAGTGCTTTTGGGATCACCTTGCTGCTGGGCAAACCCTCTGCAGCCCTGTACCCTTATGAGGTGAAGAAGTCGTGTGGTCCTGTATTGAGCTGCCATGAGAAATACACCAAGTCCTAAATTGTATCGTTTCCCTGCTCAGCATTTTCTCCTCATATCCTTCCTGCTGTTTTCCCACGACCTGCTGGGGATGGACTAGAGTGCAAAGTACAGGCCTACAGGAAGACTGCCCAGATACACATCTGCACAGGGATCTACACCCACATGGGTGACTTTCTGAAGTGGACTGCTCTACAAGCTCCCCATTTGCCTTCAGAATAGTCTGGCAAAACAGTTACAACGGCTTTAAACTGGAAGGGGGAAGACTCAGATTAGACATTAGGAAGAAATTCTTCACGCTGAGGGTGCTGAGGCACTGGCACAGGTTGCCCAGGGAAGCTGTGGATGTCCCCTCTCTGGAAGTGCTCAAGGCCAGGCTGGATGGGGCCTGAGCAGCCTGGGCTGGTGGGAGGTGTCCCTGCCCATGGCAGGGGGGTTGGAACTGGATGGGCTTAAAGGTCCCTTCCAGCCAAAACCATTCTATGATTCCATTAATTTTTTCAGTGTTATTACCCAAGTGGTATCTCCTCTCTCTCTCCAGCTGCCAAGAGAAAGATCAAAATCTCACAGGGACAGTATGACCCTGGGTACTTTGACACATTTGTAAGGAACAGTATTTTTAACAGCAAAGCAAACTTTGGCAACACAAAGGGTTAAGAGAAGGCAATGTGATAAAAGGTGCAGAGATTTGATCAACATTTAATAGCAGATTCTGGTCAAATCTTTTCTATGCAGATCAACCACTTCAAAAATTCACCCTCCACTATGAGGCTTGAAAGTGCCTCTGCTCAGGTATAAGGGTTTATTTTTTCAAGGGATCATGGCTTGATGACTCAGACCCACACTCAGCTTGATGGTTAATTAGTTGGCAGCTCTTTTAAAATCAATTGAGCTTTGTGGTATCTAAACAAGTCCACTTCCAGTAAGCTCCCTAGAATTTCCTTGTCCTTAAGTACTAAAGCAGTTTCTTACGTAAATGCCGAATATAACTGTTTAAACATTTCTGTCCAAGCTATCCTAAAGCCATTTGGAGTGATTGTTTCCTCCATGGAAGAAAGCAGGAGTCCTTCACTGAGGTTACAGCAAGCACAGCACAGCAGACCAAGTTCTATGAAAATGGAAGTGTGCACGCTGTTGAAATGCTGAAGAATAACAAAATTAGAGGCCAAAAATCTGATTGTTTAAATCTGATTTTCATATTTCAGGTTTATTGCTATATTCTCAATGGTCAAACACATTTTAATTCCATGTATTTCAGTATTAGATCCTGGGAAAATTGTCCTCATGTAGAATGGAAAGAGAAACTTCGATTTGTAAGGGTAGTGCAGGGATTAAACCCTCAAGTCTAGCATCTCTCCTGAGAAAGAGGGTAGGGATTAAAAGTTTACAGTACATTCAGATCTCTCTCCAACAAAAGCAGATGCTCCAGTTTGGGACAGACTTGAGAGAAGCATGATGGGCATTTCTTCTTATTCTTCCACCTCACAACTTTATCAGGACTTGATGCAGAAGGTTTGACAATTACAGCAATGACACTGAATAACTAGGAATACTGTCAGTAGTCATAAAACCACCCAGACTTTCAAAAATTACCAAATATCTCTAGAACTGCTGTGTTACCCTAAGGAAAGTGACTATCTTTACCTACTGTCCTCTTGTTAGTTTCTCTCTTCTTTAAAATTCTGTCAGAAAACAGTAAAAAAACCCAAACCTCAAAACAAATATCGTGTGAACTGAAGAAAAATAAAACAGCCCTCCTTTTCCCTCTGAGTAGAAAATGTAGTTATGCCTCTGTATTAGTTCTCATGCTGCTCTGCAGAACAATGGCAGAAGGAAAGAAGATCAGAATGAAAGAAGGAATCCTAAGGGATTTACAGGTGTCTTGACAAGACCAAGCCCTGAGCTCTGTCCTTAGCACTGAACTTACCCAATTTCAAACATTGTCTTGCTCTTCTGGATGGCCTGGGCAAGGCATTTCCCTCCTTCACTCGTTATTTTGTTTGATCCTATTCTGCACAAAACACACAAATTGATGAGGAACATCAATTACAACAGTTCAGTTATTAGAACATCAGCTCAGAAAGCAACACAGGCATTTAAGGGCAATTAACTGCGGAGGCTCGTTACAGTTATCAAAGATTAACCCAGAGTACAAAAATACTGCAGGCATTTGAACTTCGATTTAAAAAGACATCATTTTATGTTGTCTATTACATATTTTGTGTCACAGCCCTCTGAATCAGAAGTGCTACTGTGAAGTCTTGGGTTTGAGTGTCAAAAATGAGCTTTAGGAACTGATTCTCAGGACAAGGACCCCTACCTGGTTTTTAATATAGTTCATAATATCAGCGGTTGCTACAGAGTATATGAATTACATGCAACAGGGAACAGAATATTTCTTGGTTGTGTGGCTCCAGAGGAGACTGTAGCTGTTTAAGCACAGATTGTAATAATTTCAAGTCTTTCTGTTGTGAGCACAGGCTATAGGTAGTGGCACAGGTCAGTGCACCAGCGAGTGTCTCTGGCACTCCACAGAAGCCTTTTTCTTTTTTCAGCCTACATGGGGATATCAAATAGCTGGAATTCAAGGAAGAGATAAGTCTCAACTGCATATCCACTGATGTAAAGAACAAACCAAACCGAGAAAACTCTCAACCCACTATATTTATGTCAACTAAAATTGTCTTGTTTGACTGACTTCAGGCACATTAATATGCACTCTATTTCAAAATAATCCCTGGGGTTACTATGCAGCCTGAAAGCAACCATCTTCCACCAGGCTTTTTGTGTGAAAGTTAGACTAAATAAGCAAAGCACTGTGTCAAAGCACTGAAGGGATCAGAGTGCTTTCAGCTTTCAAAACTGTGGGAAGGATGTGACTAGTGTGGGGATTCAGAGCAAGTTACTGGTAGAACAAGGACTAGAACCCATGAGTCCCTGGCTGATGGTTGCTACCTTCGTACCAGTAACTGACATTGCTGTAGTTAGCTCTATTTTCTGCCATGGTCACAATTAAACCACTGGTTAATAATTTACCTTTATGTCAAACCAGTGTTGTGCATGGCCTGACACTCTTATCCGGGGAAGTTCCAGGAAGTAAAATGAACAACTCATCAAGTGAATTTGGGGAATTCCAGAGTTGAGGAATGACACCAGCACAGCCTGACTCCAATGGCGAGATACAGAAGCTTGGTACTAAATCCAAGTGAATTCACCTATCGCAAGGGGCAGCAAGGTTTGTGCACCACTTAACCACTGCCATTCACTGCTAGACTATTGGAAAAGAATATATGTCTGCAACCGAAGGTACACTTTATTTGATACATAATTTTTGTCTTTTTTTCCATTCTCCCTCCCATTTCAAGCTGCTTTACTTTAATTAGGATACTGTGTAAAGGAAAAAAAAATCCAACATACTTAACATATTCTAGGCTTGAACACTCTTCAATTAGTTTTGCAACATACTTGGCTCCAACATCAGTGATCTGATTGTTGTATAAGCTTAAAGAAAAATCACATTGGCAAAAATAGGTTAGTTCTGCTATTACTTTAATATTTACAACCTTAATGTTTTATAATGCACACACAGCATCTATCTTTTTGTATGGCTTTGTACAGATTAACAGTCGCTTGTACTTCTGTTTTGATAGAATTCATATTGTGAAAGGCTAGATATAAAGTGCAAGGAGACTAGACTGTAAATTATGGGAGAATATTTACATGATTTTTTTAAATAAATGGTTTGGCCAAGCAAATAGAGCTTCCCTTTATTCTTGTGTTAGCACAGAAATATTGCTAGAAGAGGTGTCAGAAGAGAAAATACCAGAAGAACGTAATTTTGGTCTTTCAAAAGTCATAAAATCCCCTTGCAAATATTACTGAAGATCAGATACCTGAGCAGATGTACTTAGATTAGGGCAGTGGAGGAAGGAGGTGATTCTTGGTATGCCTGTCCACTTCTCCAACGTTCATTTTTATGTAGCTACCTAACCATGAGCAGGAAGTCAGAGCTAACATGCCTTACAGCTTCAACTTGACTAAGAACTAATAAAGATCTTAAAGAAATGAGTACCATGAACATGACAGTTGAAAGTGTGTGTTTCTCATACCAATCTCTACCAAGGTGCATCTGCTTTGCATAGTTGAAATAAATCAGTTTACAGCAGAGAAAACAGAAGGCTTTCTCTCTAGGTATAACCCACACATGCCCACACAACCTGAACACGATCTGTTACAGAAGGGCCCGGTGCCCATGGAGCCACCCTGCAAGGTGGTGCGACGGGAGGGGAAGCTGTAGCCCTTTTCCTAGTGAGCTGCTACAGGGCAGCAGCTAAATAATTTGTGACACAAAGTGCTGCTCTTCTTATGTTCAGTGAATGAGGAGGCAACTGTGGTTTCTGCCCCACCTTTGCTCTGTCAGCACCATCAACATTGCAGTTTTCTTTTCTATTACCAATATCTAGAGTTTTGCTCCCAACTGGTACATACCCCAAGAATGACACAATTTGGTACTTGGAGAGTTCTTCATACAAGATCCTTACTCCATGATCCGTGATCTGATTTACACTGAGCCTGGAATGAAGGGAAAGAAAAGAAATTTTGAATCAATACAGATTAAAAGTATTCATCACCCATGAGTTAATGTATGACTGGACGTCTATGCATTTTCCTCTGATATTTTAACAAGTCCTTATGCCACACATTAAAAGCCATTAAGGGAAATGTGACCTCAGTTTCATATAGCTCACTTCAAAACCAATAGAAAACAAAAAGCCCCAAATCTCCAAAGTCATTCTCTGGAAGCTGTCCATAGAACTGAAAACAATAAGATGTAGTACATCAGAAACCAGAGACAAACACCTCATCCTACTCCCGAGCTTGCTGTGATTGCACAAAGAAATGCTGCTTCACATCCTAGAAAAAGCAAGCCACCTAGTGAGTGCCAGGCATCTTGAAAATCACAACACATTTAGGCTCCACTAAACAAAAGCTGTGAAAAGCCCTGGGCAGGAAATAGAAGTACAGTCCCTTGGGTATGCTCGGTGTTTCTAATTTTATTGCCCCAACCAGACATGAAATAAATCAATATCAGTCATTCACAGAATAAAAATACTTCTTTTCACAGTTGTTTGAGGGTTTTCTGTGGATTTTCTTGGTGGGGTGGTATAGTGTTTAAACTTTTCAAGCTTTTTCACCTTGCCTAGATGGACAGGTTCCTATGAAGCACTCCAATTCTGATGAATCACATTTGCTGCATAAAGCTGTTTCTGTGAACACCTTTTGACCAGCTTTAGTGTCTACACAAACTCCAAAGCTGGACATTTAGTGCTGAGATTCCCTTATGACCAGCAGCCTCCCTGGCTCCTGCTAGTTAGTAACCTGCTCATTTTGGAATGCACTAGCACACGGAAGAAATCAGAGCCAATGTCTACAGATCAGAACAGTCTGCCTCTCTGAAAAGGATGGTTAAGCTTTTAGAAAAAAACATTTCCTAACCTGCAGTAATTGGTCATTAGAAATCAAAGTCCAAACATCAGCAGAGCCATAAAAAATGGAAAGCAGTCTAACAGACTGGTTTGTTGCTGGGGATGGTGTTAACATCACAAAGTGTATGGCATGATCATATGACAGGGACAAAGAATGAAATCCATCATTTTTTTCTTTGGGTTTTTTTTTTTTTTTTTTCTTACATGCTTATGCATTTTCCCTCCAGGTTTCCTTACTGCTTTTTCTTGGGAGGTCAGATGATTTGCAACTAACTGGAAAAAAATATGTTTCACTTGCTTTGATGTAGTCCTACAGGAAAACAAGGCGGAGCACAGCCAAACAGGAGGAACAAAACCACTGGTTAAAAGAAAAAAAAGAGGCTGAAGGGACTTTAATATGTATATTTGAAGTTTCTGGTTTTCTGTACCTAAAGCTTTGGACAAATAAGGGATAGCTACATGTCACAACCTCAAAGGACTGCAGGTGGAACATTCTGGCCTGCTGATGTTGGAAGTGGAGTTAATTCTCCCTGATCACACCAAGCCACGTCCTCCCTATACATCACCTGAGGCGAACACCACCTCTAAAGAGTTCAACTAATCCATTTGTGGAGCACTACATGTTAGCTCTTGTTCTGTGAAAGACAGACATCTTGGCAAGATGTAAAAGCAAGAAATTCACAGCTTTTGATCAACGGTTATTGTGAATGGTAGATCCTCTCTTACTCTGTATGACCAAAGGCAAAGATCCGCTCAGGCAGTCTTCAGATAGAGAAAGCACGTCTGTTTCCTTTCTTTTCCCTTAAGCAACTTCTTCCATAATAATCCTCTTCCAAGACAAAACAGTTTGAGATGGAGCTAACTAAATCTACATGTCTAAACAGTCCTGGTTTCTAAGGACTTCTTATCACCCTTTCCATTTGGGTTTCAAATTCACAGCTTGTCCCTGCTCCTGTCACAGGCTGAACAAGGATTTCAGAAGATCTGAAACTAACTTCCAGGAGCAATAAGAATCCTCACCTTTCTCCACTTTCAAGATCAGTTCCTCCAGCCCAGTAGTTTGTGGAATAAACCAAAGATAAGCAAGGACTTGCTTGCATAGATTCCTACCTGATCACTGCAAGCTTGCTGAAGCAAGGTAGCAGCTCTTTTACTCCATAGTCATTGATGTTGTTGTTGTCCAAATCCAGAGCCAGGCGTTTCTGAAAGTGATGCACAACAAAGGAAATGGCACTGCAGTCAGCAGAGTAGGCATTGCAGTATGTGAGCTTGATGTAATTGGCATGCATGCGCTTGGCAGCCAACTTCCCCACTTTCTCGCTCTGAGTCTCATAAAGGCACCTCAGCATCCAAACAAAGTTGGGCTGGACCTGTATCTGGTTGTAGTTTGGAAGTCGGGACCGAGTGAGACCCTTCAGGTGGGATTTCATGCTCTCCCCAAGATATCTGATGAGCATCTTTCTCTTCCTCTTAATGACTGCAGGCAAAACTAAATGTCTGAAGAGCTTCTGCTTGGCTCTAGAAAGCAGGCCACAAAGAAACAGGTTGGTAAAATGGAAGTGTTCGTTATTTCTGAAAGGATCGTCCCCTGCTAGTTGTTTCTTCAACCAAGGAATCTGAAGGCAAGCAGGCTGGGCATTCTCAGCGGAAGAACATTCATTGAAAAACTGAAGCAATTCCTTGGCACCCACTTTCTCTTCAATAACCAGGAACATAGCTGTGAAAAAAGACTGAAGGGTTAAGTGCAAAAACTCGTAAGTGGAATTACTGTCACAGACACTGTAACCTTTAACTGCCCTGAGAAAGCCCAATTGCAAATCTTCTTCAGAGATGTTTGCTGATGAGACCTCCTCTTGCTCGAAGATAAAGAAAGAGTTCCCCATCCCTTTGTACGCCATTTTACCCAAAGCTAGAAGAGTTTCCTTTCTTGATTTAAACATCTCTGCTTGGCTCCTGGTGTTGTTCTTCAGCAAACTTGTTTTCAGAGATCGGTTCAGATGGACTTCAACCATGAGCAAAAATACATCTGTCAATGTAACAGAACAGTCTGGAAGCTCGTGGCTGTCAAACATGGAATGGAAGTGTTCATAGCATTTAAAGATAATCCAACAAAATAAAGGCACTGAACACAAACTGCAGAGATTGGGATTGGCTTCCAACTGGTTCAATACCAGTGTTCGCTGCCCCTCGTCTTGGAAAAACATGGCAGTGTATTCCTTCAGGTTATTGCTGGAGAAACCACGGAGCAACACTTTCTTTCTAATGATGTTTCTTTGGATCTCAGTTCCTGTCCTTGCTGTAAGAATTTTCTTGGATCCTTTAAGAAGCTTTCCTCTAAGAAGGCTTACCAGCAGCAACAAGGGGTGGGTGGGTTCATCAGGTGAACACATCTCAGGAACGCTGCTGAGATCAAAGTTGGAATAGATCTCATCAAAGCCATCAAATGTGAAAAGAACTGTGTGAGGGAATTGCAAGATGTGATGGAACACCTCAGCTGGATCCTGGTCTGGGTAGCAATTGTATTTGAAGAGTAGGTCTTTCAAACATATGGCTTCATCTTCCTTAAAGCAACTAAACATCCTACATCGGAAACGGAAGAAAAATTTGGCCCCTACATCGAATTCTTTTCTGGCCCAAAGGCTTTGTATTTTTTGCAGCAAGATGGATTTTCCAATTCCTGCATCACCGAAGACGTAAATAGTCTCTCCATCTTCATTAATCAGCCCAACTTCATCATTAAAAAGGGTTTCCAACTGACACACTTTGCCCAGGCTCTCATTGGTAAAGCTGACCAGCTCCATAATACTGTTAGAGTAGATTTCTTCAAGCAACATCTCTTCCCTCTGAGCGTATGACATAACAAACTTGGAGTCACGTCCCAGTTCATATCTGAGTTTCTCGCAATACCTGCTAACTGAAAAGACAGTGAACTACTATTAAAAGGACCATTATTAAAAAGCCTAGGTATACGATGACCCTCTTAGTTCTTGGGAACTGAAATGGGGTAATGAACTAAAAAATTATTAGATAAAATTGATTCTTTAGCTGATTACTTATATTTATTTGTGTTACCATCATCACTCTCCAGGGAAATTCAGGTGTTAATGAAAGTGGTAACACGTGAGCCATAATTTCCTGAAAGCCGCTACTGACATTGCATTGCTTTAAGGGGCTGCTGTCTTTCAGCTGAGATTGAAACCGAAGCCCCTGACCTTTTGTTCAAGAGTGTTCCTCTCTCTGCAAAGGCAGGGGTTGGTGGTCACTGATTAGCTTTGGCACCTGCCTTTTCACTGTATTTATATTCTACCTGCAATTTTTATCAGGTAGGTGATTATTCTTTCCTAACTTGTTTGGTATTTTTTATTATTGTAAATAGAAGGCATGCATTTTAGAAAATGCACGACAAGATTTTTTTAAGGTGAGAAGAAAAAAGAAAGAGGATCTCAGTTGTTCTGCAATGTTGGCTTGAGTTTTTATTGTAACAGAAACTTTGCTTCAGACAGGGGAAAGTAATTCTTATATTTACATGGTATGAAAAACCTCTCAAGAGAAAAACATTTACTTCTGCAATACTTGAACTCTCACTTTTAGTATAACTCAACATTTAGGATCATAGAGCAATTCATGTTGGAAGGGACTTCAGAAGGTCTCTAGTCCCACCTACTTCTCAGAACAGGGTCATTTATGAGATCAGATGAGGTACCTCAGGGCTTTGTCTAGTTGGACCTTGAAAACCTCCAAGTATGGAGATTGCACAGTCTCTCTGGGCAACCTGCCTCTGTTTCACTGTCCTCCTCATGAAATACTGGCTATTACATTGCCAAAACATCACAGTGTTGCTAATAAATTGTAGCAAAGGCTCAGAAAATACTACAGCTGGCACAAGGTGGTTATGCCATTATGCTACACAGCCACAAAAGAATGCTGAAAGAGCTCGACGTAAGCAAACCAGGATGTAATACATCAACATGATTGCTGTGTTACACAGTGGGCCTTTTAATTATTTGGCTGCCACTGCTAGCAAGCACAGCACGCGCACATTTATTTTCTGTGGCTGTGCCTGCCTAGACTCTCTGACTCTCACATCACTTGGTCAGAGCTTCCTACATAGCAGGGTAGTTCTAAGGAAAGGAATACAGATGTGTGACCTTACCTGGATCTGTATTCACCACAGGTTTACTACAAATATTCTCTGAAGGCTTGTAACCTATTTCATCCAGCCAGGGCTGAAGTTCATAGTAAGCATCAGTGACTTTTTGCAGGACACAGATGAAATATTCTGAGACTTCTTCTCCCTTGCTCTGAACCAAGTCTAGAATTTTGCGAACCTGAAAAAACACCATGAGAGAGATCACTGAGGCACAGCATTTTACCACTGTTACACCTGCAGGCTGCTTTAAGATTTTTTTGGACAGCAACAAGGCATCAAAATCAAAATCGGTGCTTCAAAAACTTGAATTCAAAATCTAACTCTGATTTTGAACCATTACACGACTGACTTTCGATCTGTATTTGAATGTTGGCTCTGCAAGTTAAGGTCTCAACTTGTAGCTAAATTGTATGCTATGGAGAAACAAATTGGATAAATACTGCTCCTCAATAGGGAACCTAAAGTGTTTCCTCAGCCTACCTAGATAATACATTTTAAATCCCATGCTGGTTAAAATAATAAAGAAAGGAGTAGTTTCTCATTGCCCTAAATTCACTTTCTGGTTATTCCAGTCACATTTCAATTTATCTCAGGATCCAGCCAGATCTAGAGTGAGGGAGGCAGAACCTCTCTCTGGATCTTATTGTAGATCCTCAAACCTACAACTCTTTCTTTTAACACAGCAACTCAGCTTCACAGGCTCTCTCTGTGCAATGAACTCATTGCCTTCAACTGCTACTAAAACTAATGGCTACGAGGCAGTGGCGGAGCAGTTCAAGACTAAGAATTGCCTCTAAAGGCAGGGCAGAATCTGACCTCTGTGCAACCAGTACAGGGTAACCCTAGTACAAAACCCTCTGCAAGACAGAGCACCCATCTGGAAGCCCATTTTGAATGTCTGGATCCTCTTCCTGCTGGAAGTGAATGAAGAATTAAGTTCAAAACAAAGGTTTCTAGAGACTGTGGTCTCTTGTGAGCTTAAAGCAGTGAGGGGTACATACAGCACAGCAAAAGTGTGGTATTTTTTGACAATGTGCATGCTCTGAAAAGCAATTTTACGCCTTTCGGAGAAGCTCTCAGAGAGTTCACTTTGCCTACTGCTGTGGTCTCTGCTTAGACTCCTGATGCATGGCCTCCCCCTCAGCCTTGTTACAACAATCACGTGCATTATGCTGAGCAATAAGAGATAGAGATGATCATACAGACTGCATTTATTCAGCTTTGACCTTGTGCACAGAGTGAGCACTGTGTGACCATTTCAACTTGCCAGTAAGAATTACTATTTTATGAAAATCTGCACTGTTAGTGAACTCTGAAGGCTCTGAATTTTTTATGCTTTGCCTGCCTCTAACTGTGACCCTGTTTTGAAACTGCGTGACTGGTTCGTCAGGGAAACAGATCAGGAGTTTGTTCTAAGTCACGATGCAAGGAGCAACTATGTACATGTAATAATTTTCTCCTATCAAAAGACCAGGAAATAATTTTTGCTACTGATGTCTAAAGATGAATCGAAGTTCCAAATGTGTTAGAATATATCAATTTTCCATACAACATTTACAATGTACACAGGTCTTTAAAGAGAGGGGAAGGTGTGCATGTGGACAATACATAATCATTAACTTCTAAAATAGTATTTAATTTCTGTTTCTCCTCCTCTAAAGCAGGATGATCTGTCCCACACCATCCCAAAGTACATTTTCCTTGCAATACTCTGCACAGTAATGAAGGCCTGCGTGTAGTAAGCTGTTTTTTAACAGCCACTGTGGTCATCTCCTTAACAGAGGACAAAGCTGCAGCTGGAGGGACAGAACAGCAATTATCACCCTGATCCTTCTTACAGCTGCCAATGGGCATTACAATCAGTGCCAACCGTGCTGGAAAGAGATACACCAGAGACACTTGTCCAAAATGAATGGGGTAGGGAAGCTCCAAATTAGGAAGTATTAGAGAAGAAACTAGACATAAAATTGCCAGATAAGCCCATAAAACCTAGTGATAAATTGAAGGTTACAAAAAGCTTGTGCTGGTTAGTGGAATAAAAAGAATACCTTATCTGCTTGAGTTGGAAATTGGACAACAATCTCTGCATCTTCAGTGGAGAAGTAGTCATTCTTAATCAAGTTGTCAATCAAGCACTGTGTGTTTCGGATCCTGCTGACCAGAAGTTCTCGGTACACCTTTAGCAAAGCAATGAAGGACGGAGGACTTGCTCCTAGAGGTTTTACCACCGAAATCTCCAAGTTATCACAAAGTTGATTTTCCATAACTGAGATAGCAAGAAGCTGTTCCACCTAACCTCATCTTCGACAAACTGTCCATTTGCAGTGAGAAGCCAGTGTGGAGTTAACTTTGTGTAAACAGGCAGTCTGTCCTTTGCATCACCGAGCCTGTAAAAATTTAATTGTACAGAACCTCAATTTAAACCTTATCCTACACAGATACATCCTTCGATTAGAATAAAAGAATAATTCCAACCTTTCCAAAATATCATGGCCACCTTCATTAAAATGTTTCTTCCTCAGGTACTCCATTTATTTGCTCAGGTTTTAGAAAAACAGTATCTGCAGCAGGCAGTATCCTTTCTGTACTGGTACTTTACTGTTGCTTGCCTCGAACACCACTGCTGGCATCAGTTTTATTAACTGCCTGTTCTTAGTGCATAATTTAATATTTTGTATTAGCTTGTCATGTTCCAATAAAGAAAGCAGGGCATCTGTCCAAACTTATCTGGACAAGGAAATAAACGGAATAAAATTATATTTTACAGCAATTAATTTTGTAGGAGGAATTAATTTATAGTAGCAATTTACTCTGTTTTTTCTTTGTTTGAACCACAGACCCTGTATAAAGTGTTGCCAACTGTTCCTGTGAGCGAGGTCTTGCGAACTCTGAGACAGTTTTAGCTAAACTAGGAAAAAGTGTTTAGCTTCAGGGCACCAGGTTTGAGAGGTGGTAGTGAGACTGTGGGAAATCCACTGATCACGTTTCTGTTAAGATAGCCCAGAGTAAAATGATGCTAACAGTGAAAATGCTGCTGTAGATTTCAGAGCAGATATACCACTTAGGAGCACAGAGCACGCATTTCACACCTCCTAAAGCTATTGGTGCAGAGAGCATGGGAAAAAAAAAGGAATATATCATTGCCTTGGTTTAATTTGGCTAAACTTATCGAATTCAGGTGAGTAATCATAAAAGTTAAAAATACAGTTTTTCAGAATCTGAAAAATAATGATGCTACAGAAAGGATTGAAATAAGTGATTGTAAATATACAAGACCCCATCTCTAGTGATGCACACAAAAAATTCAGACCTTTCTTTGAGAAGGAATTACACAAAATAACTGAATTTACAGGCTTTTACCCCATAGGACAAACTAGGCCTGGAAGACAGTTCATATTCATTACTGGACTGGGCACGTAAACCACCTCCATCTTCACTAAGGGAAGTGAATGCACACAGTACAGATGGTGAAGAAGATACCAATTTAAAGCCCATGCAAACACCTCCGCCCCTGCATGTGCACCTAGAAACTCAACACGATCATCAACTCAGACAGCTATAGGCTCAGGAAACCCTCTCAACTGCTGATGTTCAGAAACCGTGCTCTTTAGCATGAATGCTCTCTCCTTGTCTATGAATACATACACTGCAGATGCCCTTGTTCTCTACACCAGCTCTTGAGAGCTCTTTATAGATGGCCCTTTCCCTCATCTACCAGCAGTCCTGGCTGACAGGGGCAGTGTTGCTAGACTGGAGACAGGCAAATGTTACACCCATTTACAAGAAGTGTTGGAGGGAGGATCCAAGGGTCAGTCTGACCTTGGTACCGGGGAAGGTCATGGAGCAGATCGTCTTGAGTGCTATCATACAGCACACCAGGACAATTGGGTGATCAGGCCCAGTCAGAATAGATTCACCAAAGGCAAGTCCTGCCAGACCAACATCTCCTTCTATGACAAGGTTACCCATTTAATGGGCGAGGGAAAGGCTGTGGATGTGGTGTACCTGGACTTCAGCAAAGCCTTTGACACCGTTTCTCACAGCACTCTGCTGGAGAAACTGGCTGCCATTGACGTAGAGAGGCACGGCCTCTGCTGGGTTAAAAACTGGTTGGGTGGCCAGGCCCAAAGAATGGTGGTAAACGGAGTTAAATCCAGTTGGACACCAGTCACGAGCGGTGTTCCCCAGGGTTTGGTGCTGGGTCCAGTCCTGTTCAACATCTTTACCAATGATCTCAATGAAGGCATTGAGTGCACCCTCAGCAAGTTTGCAGATGACACCAAGCTGGGTGCAAGTGTGGATCTGCTTGAAGGAAGGGAGGCTCTGCAGAGGGATCTGGACAGGCTGGATCGATGGGCTGAGACCAATGGGATGAGGTTCAACAAGGCCAAGTGCAGAGTCCTGTACTTGGGACAAAACAACCCCCTGCAGCGTTACAGGCTTGGGGAAGAGTGGCTGGAGAGCTGCCTGGCAGAGAAAGACCTGGGGGTGTTGTTTGACAGCCGGCTGAACATGAGCCAGCAGTGGCCCAGGTGGCCAAGAGGGCCAATGGCATCAGACACAGCATGGCCAACAGGAGCAGGGAGGTGACTGTGCCCCTGTGCTCAGCACTGGTGAGGCCGCACCTTGAGTGCTGTGTTCAGTTTTGGGCCCCTCACGACAAGAAGGACATTGAGGGGCTGGAGCGTGGGCAGAGAAGGGCAACGAGGCTGGTGAGGGGGCTGGAGAATAAGCCCTACGAGGAGCGGCTGAGGGAGTTGGGGTTGTTTAGCTCAGAGAAAAGGAGGCTGAGGGGAGACCTCATTGCTGTCTACAACTGCCTGAAAGGAGGTTGTGACAGGGTGGGTGCTGGGCTCTTCTCACAAGTGACAAGTGATAGGACAAGAGGAAATGGCTGCAAGTTGTGCAGGGGAGATTTAGACTGGACATTAGGAAGGATTTCTTTACTGGGAGAGTGGTCAGGGATTGGAACAGGCTGCCCGAGGAGGTGGTGGAGTCACCATCCCTGGAGGTGTTTAAAAAAACGGGTAGATGAGTTCCTTAGGGACATGGTTTAGTAAGGAGACAGGCACGGTTGGACTCAGTAATCTGAGAGGTCTCTTCCAACTTTATAATTCTATGATTTATTACCATTTTTCTTTACAAGGCATAGAGTGGGATCAGACTGCTCTCTATTGTATTACAAAAGGGTTTTTTTTAATTGCAGTTAATAACCATATAGCAGGCATATGGTGTATTAACTGCATTAAATTTACACTACAACAGGCATTGTAAGTTATATTGTAATTACAATTCAAAAATAAGTTCACTTAGGTCTTACTTAGGTTCTGGTCTTACACATATGATTTGCCAAACAAAAGGCAGATTGTTTTGCAAGACCACAACTGAATCATCTCCACAGAGGCAATGAAAATTTCCATGATCAACACAAATTACTGGCACCTTCCAGAAAGAGGTAAATGTTGCTTCAGCAGGTCAAGGAACATTCAGAAGAATATTACAAGGAAGAATGTTCTTAGATTCTGATTACAATCATACTAATAAAAACAAAACACAAAGCCTGTCTTCAGCAATTGTGTAAAGATGCCAGCTCTGCAGCTAGAAAATTCTCACCATTTCCCAAGATGTTTAGCATGCCAGCAAACTTTCTAAACACTCCCCAGCACCCCCTTGACAAGCTACAACTGAGCCCTCACAGCTCACAAGTTCTTCTAGGTGACCTACTGCCAGAATGAACTCATTGCTATGGGTTTTCCATACCAGAAGCTGCAGTCTATCGGTGTAGCTTCTGCTTGACACTGGAGAACGACATGGTTTATACTACTGCCATTTCAGTGATACTACCCACCTACACATAAAGCCACAGAGCAATCCAGCTTAGCTCCTCTGATTTCAGGAGACCAACGGGACCTAACTTACAGCTGCTGACCTCCACAGATGCGGATAACTGCACCAAGAGTTGAGCCTTCCAAAGGCCAAGATCAGGCAAATCCCCAACACAACCGTTTTGGATCATGTCCAACTCCAAAACTGCAAAACTTTTTCAACTGAAGGGAGCGTAACCAAGTGACCTGCCTTTCCTACCACATGAGTAAGTGACTGCATCTACTTAGACAAATCAACCCTTGATTATGCCATTCACATGACCTACCAGATGAAGCAGCCGATTTCTGAGTCACTCATCTTCCTCGAAGCCACGCTGGCACATCTCTTTGTTCAAGCAAGCTCATTCCATAAATGAACTCTATCATGCAGACCAAACAATGTTGAAAACATCATTTACTCTAAAGCTTTCGCACACTTTTAGTTAAAGAGATAGAGTCACCCTAAAACACATGCAATGGAAATGTTAATCCTTTTCTTTCAAGATCCTGCATCTAGTCAATGTTCCCTGCTTGCTTTGGTTATTCTAGGATCATGTTATCCTGACACATTTCTTTCTTCCTATATTGTGAGGTGAACTGAGACAGGAAACCATAATAATTAATCAAAGTACTGTCATGCGTACAAACACTCTTTCAGACCCATCTACAAAGAGGATAACAAAGAAAGAAGAAATCAGTGCAAAAGGACAAGAACATGAAAAACATGAAAAGATTAGAAGGTCTCAAGGATGCCTACCCTGCATTTGACTAAGTCCAAGTCAGTACAGAACCTGGCTGCTATTGTAAGAAGTGTGCACACATTCTGGGTGGCTGGCAATCCAGAGTGAAGGGCTGCCCTCCAGGAAGACCTGGACAGGCTGGAAGAGTGGGCTAGCAGGAACCATAGCAAGTTCAATGGAGAGAAGTGTAAGATCTTGCGCCTGGGAATACATAACCCTGGGGTACAGCTCAGACTGAGTTCCACCTGGCTGGAGAGCAGCCCTGTGAAGAAGGACCTGGGGGTCTTTGGTGGACAATAGGCTCAACATGAGTGAAAAGTGTGCAGCAGCAGCAAAGAAGGCCAACAGGATGCTAGGGAGAAACCAAGAAGGGCATCACCAGCAGAGATAAAAAAGTCATTATCTGACTCTACTCAGTGCTTGTCAAGCTGCACCTTGAGTACTGCCTTCAGTTTTGGTTCCCGTTATACAAAAAGGATGCGGACAGGCTGGAGAGGGTCCAGAGAAGGGCCACGAAGAGGATCAGAGAACTGAGAAACCTTCCATACAAAATAAGGCTGAGAGAACTGGGTTTGTTCAGCCTTGAGAGGACAAGGCTTAGGGGAGACCTGACTACTACGTACCAGTACAAAAAGGGTGCCTACCAAGAGGACACAGAACTCCCTTTTTACGAGTCACATGGAAAAGACATGGGGTAATGGGCATAAGTTGCTCCTGGGGAGATTCTGATTGGATTCCAGAAGAAAATTTTTCACCATGAGAACAGTTAAACACTGGAATAATCTCCCCAAGGAACTGATGGATTCTTCTACACTGGACACTTTCAAGGCTCAGCTTGATAGGGCTCTGAGCCATCTCATTTAAACTATACATCACCTAAAAGGTTCAGACAGAGGATCCTTGAGGTCCTTTCCAACCTGGCATTCTATGATCCTGTATGCTGCAGGAGAGAACACGTTCCCTTTCACACAGGGCAAACTGCAAGAATGGAGAAACAAGAGAGAAATCCAAAAAGAATATAAAGTCAGGCTAAGCATCAAGGGAGGAAAGGAGAAAGAGTAAAGGGAGCAGGGAGATCAGACCTTGCAATATGAATTTTGTGCATGATGACGCACTCAGTGATATTTTCAGTGGCAATATTAACTTTAAGGTAAAAATCACAGCACCCAGTAATGGAGAAAACAGTAATCTTCATCATTCCCTTTTATTAACAAAAAATGGAAATTTCCACCATCCACAGACTGAGAAAATGTCACATCAGATGAGTGGCTGAGTACCTTAAATGGTGGTGAAACAGAAAGACTTCCTGCCACAAGTAGTTAAGAGAGAGGCAGGTAGGTGCATGTTTGTAGCCAAGTGTAGCAGCTGTATTAAGAAACTTCAGGTCCTATTCAGACTGAAGTAAACACAAAAATTTCCTACATTAGCAGTTCTAAGGGCAACAGCACCTAACAGTCCAGATCAGCATGAGAAATATGCTTGTTCTTTTAGAGAAACACACTGTCCCAAAGATTCTGACACACATTATTCTGTTTTGCTGGGGGAGGAAGGGGGATGTTGTTGGTTTGTTTGGTTGGTTTTTTTCTTTAAACATGGTTCTGCAGAGGGATCTGGACAGGCTGGACCGATGGGCTGAGACCAACGGGATGAGGTTCAACAAGAACAAGTGTACAGTCCTGCTCTTGGGACACAACAACCCCCTGCAGCGTTACAGGCTTGGGGAAGAGTGGCTGGAGAGCTGCCTAGCGGAAAAGGATCTGGGGGTGGTGTTTGACAGCTGGCTGAACATAAGCCAGCAGTGGCCCAGGTGGCCAAGAGGGCCAATGGCATCTTGGCCTGTATCAGACACAGCGTGGCCAGCAGGAGCTGGGAGGTGATTGTGCCCCTGTACTGACAACTGCACCTCAAGTGCTGGGTTCAGTTTTGGGCTGCTCACTACAGGAAGGACATTGAGGGGCTGGAGTGCATCCAGAGAAGGGCAACAAGGCTGGTGAAGGGGCTGGAGAACAAATCTTATGAGGAGTGGCTGAGGGAACTTGGCTTGCTTAGCCTGGAGGAAAGGAGGCTGAGAGGAGACCTCATCAATGTCTGTAACTACCTCAAAGGAGCTTGTAGTGAGATGGGTGCTGCTCTCTTCTCTCAAGTGACAGGCGATGGGATGAGAGGAAATGGCTGCAAGTTGTGCCAGGGCAGGTTCAGATTGGACATCAGGAAAACTTTCTTCACTGAAAGGGCTGTCAGGCACTGGCACAGCTGCCCAGGGAGGTGGCTGAGTCACCGTCCCTGAAGGGTTTAAAAGATGAGTAGAAGAGTTTCTTATGGACATGGTTTAGTAGCGGACAGGTACGGTTGGACTCAATGATCTCAAAGGCCTTTTCCAACCAGATGATTCTATGATGTCAATGTGTTGACATCATGAGATCTCCAAGTTATCTGCAATCCATCAACCCTCTTTCTGGAAAGAGTCCCAGCTTCCATAGTGCTTTAACATTAGTCTTCTCAGTTAGGAATCACATGATTACAAAGCACTAAGTCTCTTTTTACAAGAATCTGTTAGCTTTACAACACTAGGTTAAGCATTTGGTACAATTAAAGGTAAATACTTATGCAGTTTATAAATAAGTGTTGAAAGCATTTGCTTGCTAGACTGCATATAGCATTTTTGCCTTATCTTGGGCAAAGATACTGGATTCAATTCCAGTGCAATTCTTGTGACTGACGTGGCATCAGTCATGGGGACGCTGGTAGAGAAGACAGAAACATACATTAATGTGAGACACCTCAGAGACCAAGCAGCCACAGTCGAGAACTATTACTTCATTTCTGGAACTGTTCCATTTCTGAAAGGTCTAATGAATAAAATAATTTTCCTGAAAGCCACTCTGAGGCTCTTACAAAGGCTTGTAAGAACACCTAAAGAGGAATGGAGAGAGACAAGAGCACTCAGGCAGAACAGGAGTCTAGAAGGAAGAGACAATTATGGGGAAAAGCTTCCTGTCTGGGAACAGAACAAACTTCTTGTTCCAGAGAGGAAAAATTAAGAAACATGATTTACTCTAGCGACTGCTGATGATAACAGAATCACAGAATGACCTTAGTTGGAAGGGACCCACAAGGATTATTGAGTCCAACACCTGTCCCTGCACAGAACCCCAACATTCACACCAAGTGTCTGAGGGCATTGTCCAAATGCTTCTTGAATATTGTCAGGCTTGGTGCCGTGACTGCTTCCCTGGGGAGCTGTTCCAGTGCTCCACTACCCTCTGGTGAAGATGTTGAAGGGGAAATTCAGTTAGCCATTCTGAGGACAGCAGCTTTGGTCAAGTGAAGAAGACAGAAAACACACTACTAGACATTAAAAAGAACCTGAGAGCAGAGCGCTCACTCATCAATTGTAAAGTCAAAGATGAAACAGAAGACAAGGCCTTGAAGTGTCAGAAGGGATGGCAAGAGATGCATATCATAAGCCTGCACAACTGAGAATAACAAAGAGGAACCAAGACAGGGATCACACCAGGGATAAGGAGGGAAATGAAAAAGGGAAATGAAATGTTTCATCATAAGGGGTACAGTAAAAGTTATCAGTCCTTACAGCAAGGTTTTGTATACTCCATGTCAATAAGCTGCAGTGGCGCTGATGGCCTTGGCATGAAGGCACTGGTACTTTTATGCAGCAGTTCTTCTCACTTCCCTTTATTCTCAGCATTGTGCAAGCAGAGATACATATGCTTGGTTATGCCTGTGCATCATCATAGAACCCAAGAACATCCTGAGTTGGAAGGGATGCACAAGGATCGTCGAGTTCAGCTCCTGTCCCTGCATAGGACAAGCCTAACATTCACAGCGTGTGTCTGAGGGCACTGTGCAAATGCTTCTTGAATATTGTCAGGCTTGGTGCCATGACTGCTTCCCTGGGGAGCTGCTCCAGTGCTCTACCACCGTCTGAGTGAAGAACCTTTTCCTAATATCCAACTTAAACCTCCCCAGCACATCTTCCTGCCATTCCCTCAGATCCTATCATTGATCATCAGAAAGAAAAGATCAGTGCCTGCTCCTCCTCCTCCTGTTGTGAGGAAGCTGTAGACTGTGATGACATCTCCCCTCAGTCTCCTCTTCTCCAGCCTGAACAGATCAAGTGACTTTAGCTGCTCCTTATATGTGGCCTCCTCTGGACATCCTTTTTACTCTGCAGTGCCCAAAACTTCCCACAGGACTCAAGGTGGGGCTGCATCAGTGTAGAGTAAAGCGGGACAATAACTCCCCTCGACTGGCTAGCAATGCTGCACTTGATACACCCCAGGACATGCTATTGGCTCATTTTCATTGATCCCACAGAACAGGGTCCTGAGCAGGGACTGCCTGGGTCTCCACGTGGGACAGTATTAACTGCTGGAGCCAACAAATCCCAGCAGCAAAACAAATTTATATACATGCATATAAGTATCATATTGAAAATGCCAGCAAATAAACTCTCGAAGACTTGGTTTGGAGTTTTAGAAAGCAACCATTCTTTATTTCAGAACTGCATGCACAAGGGAATGATTTCCAGAGCTGGCTCCAAAGCTCCAATTAGCAGAGATCTGGCTGTTGTGAAGTTCATAATAATATTAAAATTAGTCCTTGGAAAGTAATTGAATATGTATAAAAATTCTGGGAACATTTATACCTGTGCATGTAAGTGGGAATTAAATTCTGTCCCCAGCTCTTGTCTCGTTATGCAGGATTGATTCCCTCATGCGTCCACTGCTCAAACAAAGGATGTTTGCTTTCTGAAACTCCAAAACGAGCCTGAGAGTTTATTTGCCAGCACTTTCGATATCCCTGCTGCCCACCTTGGCTGCGGGCTGTCCCCGGCTCCTCACTCCCTGCCCCACAGCAACTGCCTCCTCGGGAAGCGGTGGGGGAAAGGGGGAGTTGCTGAGGAAGCAACAAAAAGTCCCAGAGTTTTCAGTTCAGGAGCACAGGAAGCTCGCCAAGAGGGAGCAGCCCTTTCTCTTCCACTTCCTAACCTTTCAAGCAGTAACCATAGAATTAGAATCATAGAATCATAGAACGGTTTGGCTTGGAAGGGACCTTAAAGACCACCCAGTTCCACCCCCTGGCCATGGACAGGAGCACCTCCCACCAGCCAGAGAAACTTTGGCTCACGCCTTCACCCAACCCAATCCAACCCAACCCAACCCAGCCCAGCCCAGCGCCAGCCCCTCACCCTGCTGCCCAGTTCCCACCTTCTCCCCAGTGTCCCACCGACCCTCCTCCGTCCCTGGCCCTTCCCCTGCACTCACCGCGGCGGCGAAGGGACAGGAACCGCCCCACGGGTGGTTCCTCCCATCCCTGGGAAGCGGCTCCCACCCCACAGGCCGTCTTGCTCCTCCCCGGTGGGAAGGGCTCCTCCTCACGCAGGCAGGGCTGAGGGGTTCTGCTGCTGCAGGACCACGGCTTCTAGGTACAACAGCTTTGGGTTGTGGAATGTTTTGATTTAAGCTAAGTACAGTTAGTTTTCTATAGAATTAGTTTTCTGTAGAATTCGTTTTCTAACTAACTTCAGTTAAAAGTTAAAAAGGATGCAAAGCTACTGGAGAGGATCCAAGGGACGCAGCAAAGTTGGTGAAGGGTCTAGAGGGGAAACTGTATGAGGAGCAGCTGAAGTCACTTGGTCTGTTCAGCCTGGATTAAAGAGACTGAGGGGCGGCCTCATCACAATCTACAGCTTCCTCACAAGGAGAGGATGAGGAGCAGGTGCTGATCTCTTCCTTCTGGTGACCAATGATGGGACGCCAGAGAAAGGCAGGAAGATGTGCCAGGTGGGGTTTAGGTTGGATAAAGGAAAATGTTCTTCACTCAGAGGGCGGTGGAGCACTGGAACAGCTCCCTAGGGAAGCCGTCATGGTGCCAAGGCTGGCAATATTCAAGAAGCATTTGAGCAACACCTTCAGACGTGCTGTGTAAATGTTGGGGTTGTCCTATGCAAGGTCAGACAGTGCTGGCTCCAAAGCTCCTACTAGCAGAGATTTGGTCGTTGTGAAGTTCATATGAACATTAAAATTAGTATTTGGAAAGTAACAGATCATGCATAAGATTTATGGAAAAAAAAGTTAAGTGGGAAAGTGGTAAGTGCAGGTAAGTGGGAAACATATTCTGTCTCCGGGTTGTCTCATTACGCATGATTGATGGAAGTCATTCCCTTGTGCATCCAGCACCGAAACAAAGGATGGTTGCTTTCTGAAACTCCAAAACGAGTCTTAGGGAGTTTAATTGCCAACGTTTTCAGTATCACTTTCCCTTCCCACACTGGCATACCTTGAATAATGTGTTCAGTTTTGGGTCCCTCATTACAAGAAGGACATTGAGGGGCTGGAGCGTGGGCAGAGAAGGGCAATGAGGCTGGTGAGAGGGCTGGACGACAAGCCTTATGAGAAGCAACTGGGGGAACCAGGGTTGTTTAGCTTGTAGAAAAGGAGGCTGAGGAGGTATCTTATTCCTGTCTACAGCTGCCTGAAAGGAGGTTGTAGCAAGGTGGGTGTTGGTCTCTCAAGTGATAAGCAATAGGATGAGAGGAAATGGCCTCAACTTGCACCAGGGCAAGTTCAGATTAGACATCAGGAAAAATTTCTTCACTGAAAGGGTTATCAGGCACTGTCAGAGCTGCCCAGGGAGGTGGTAGAGTCATTGTCCATGGAGGTGTTTAAAAGATGGGTAGATGAAATGCTCAGGGATATGGTTAGTAATGGACAGGTATGGTTGGACTCAGTCTTGAAAGTCTTTTCCAGCCAAGCGGTTCTATGATGTCTTTCTCCCCTAGGAGGAAGTAGACCTTGCCCTGGCCCTTAGCAGCTCTCACCCTTATGCTCAAGAGGAGGCAGCATGGACCTTCTGTCAATTCCTCCCAAGGAGGCTGCCAGGGTATTATTTTCTGTTTTCTCCTTGCAAGAGTAAAATACCCAGCTAAGAAGTTCAAAAACCCAAAGGAGCATGGTGAGGGTAAAGTAAAAGAAGTGTTGCTGATGTTGAGGAATGTATTCGCACAGTTTTCATAGAATCATAGAATGCATTGGAAGGGACCTTGAAGAACATCCAGTTCCAAACCCCTCATCATGGGCAGGGACACCTCCCATTAGATCAGGTTGCTCAAAGCCTCATCCAGCCTGGCCTTGAACATTTAAAGGGAGGGGGCATCTATGACTTGTCTAGGCAACCTGTGCCAGTGCCTCACCACACTCAGTAAAAAAATTGTTTCTAATACCTTATCTAAATCTCCTCTCAGCCTAAAACCATTTAACCCTCGTCCTATCCCTGCACTCTCTGATAAAGAGCCCCTCCCCAGCTTTCCTGTAGCACCCTTTTAAGTACTGAAGGCTGCTCTCAAGTTTCCCTGGAGCCTTCTCTTCTGTAACCTGAACAACCCCAACTGTCTCAACTTGTTTTCATATGGGAGGTGCTCCAGCTCTCTGATCATCTTCGTGGCCTCCTCTGCACACGCTCTAACAGATCCATATCCTCCCTGTGCTGAGAACTGAATGCCGTACTCCAGCTGAGATCTTCTGAGAGCACAGTAGAGGGGCAGAATCCCCTCCCTCACCCTACTGGTTAAACTTCTGATGCAGCCCAGGATACGGTTCACTTTCTGGGTTGCAAGCACACATTGCTGGCTCATGTTTAGCTTCTCATCCGTTACCAAGTCATTTTCCTCAGGACTGCTCTCAATCCATTCTCCACCCAGCCTGTAATTGTGCTTGGGATTGCCCCGTCCCAGATGCAGGACCCTGCACTTGGCCTTGTTGAACTTCATGAGGTTTGCACAGGCCCACCTCTCAAGCCTGTCAAGGTCCCTCTGGATGGCATCACTCCCCTCCAGCGTGTTGGCCACACCACACAGCTTGGTGTCATCACCAAACCTGTCCCCCATACTGAAATCATAGCCATTGAAAACACACAAAAATGGATGTTTCTGATACATTTCTACATCACCAGCTTTTGCATACATAAGCAACACTGATATTCTTGAAGCATGCATTGAACAGACACAGGAGAAGTTTGGTAATCACAGTTTTATTTACCCAGTTTCAGACCACACAGTGCTACTGCAGAAAGTACCATGTTTTACTGCACCCACTGTGCCCAGCACTGGAAATGGGCATAGGACATCAGGACAGCACCTATATATCCCTGGCAGAAGTTTACAAAGTAACTTTATGCAGAGAAGACATGGTTAAGTCTGTTACTTTGTTGCTTAGATAAGAAGTCACACAGTGACACCAATTGTATCTCACACCCTCTGTACATCCAGAAAAAAAAAAATACATTGTACAGAAGATAAGCCAGAGTTCAGTTGTTTGACATCTTTCAGGTTGTCAATTTTTCCTTGTCCTCCACAGCCTAACTACAAGAGTTGCTAGGTACCTTGAAGTTAAGTATCCTAAACTTTACAAGGGCTTCCAGTTTTGCAGGAATTGTCAAAGCTGTGGAAAGAAAAAAAAAAAAAGAAAAAAAAGAGGACAAGTCTGTTCATCTGGGGTTTAAGACAAAAAAAATCCATGAAACAAACATGCTAGGACTTACAGGAGACTTCCCAGTTTCACTGGACATGAGACCAAGGGCTAGATAAGCAACAAGCCAGTCAAAAAGGGAATTTAAGAAACCTTAGAGTTATCTAACTAAAATTAATACTTTAAAATCTGTTGGTTATACCCTAACCAGTTCACCTCTGATGATTAACAGACATAAAAAGGAGGAGGCCATTATGATTTGAATGAGGTCCTTTGCTGAATGTTGTCTTCAGGCCTGGGTTGCCTTTTGATCTAACACGTAAAAAACATGAAGATAGTTTTTTAACTATTACTTTTCTTTCTTTATTAAATATGTAAACAGAAATAGAAACTCCACAGCTTCAGCTAGGTTGGGCTTTAAACCATTAAGAGAAGCAGCAAAGGAAAACATTTAGTCTTGGTTTAGAGTTTTGAGTCTTAGTTGGCATCTAAGAAACCTCTGACGTTCTTGATAATTGTGTATACAACATGTAAGAACAAAGGCCCTGATCCTGCAGCCCTCATTCCTCAGAAGGCATCAGGCGCCATTACTCACTAAGGTGCCCTTTTTCTTTTAAAAAGACCAGTAAACAGGACACAAATTTGCATGCAACACTGCATGAAAATTACAGAAACATAATTTCTAAATCTGCAAAACTTCAGTATGTACTTAAGTTATACATACACAGAAAAGACATTACCAATGTCAGTGTGTCTTCAAATTGCAAATCATGTCTAATGGCTTAGTGTAGACACACAGCAAACTCATCTTTTCTTGATAAATAAAGAAACCGCTGATCAGTCCAGTAAGGAAAAGTATCTAAATCAAGGTGAATGACCAAACAAGTGCAGATGTATTCTATGCAGTATTTATTTTCTTTGCTTTAATAGCAGCTTCAATCTCTTCCATGATTGGCACCAGCCCTGCATAGTTATTAGTTTCAATAGCTTCCAGTTTCTTCTGATAGTCAGCTGGCAAGCCATTCTGGTGTGCACCCATGCAGATAACCTATAATCAAAAGGGAGGGAGAAAAAAAGCTTTCTATGATAATGTTAGGAAGGGCAGCCCCATCCAAGCATTTACTTATAGGGGAAGAACCACTTAGGGTAACAAGAGAATTAATCCCAAATAATGTTCTTTGTACTTAAAGATAGCTAAAGGCTTCTGGAAGACCACGAAAGTCCTTAATAGTGTCAACAGAATTACTCTGAAAAGGCATATAACTACCAATGCAAACCCCTAAGACTCAGAAATGTTATTAACGTGCACAAGACTGTACAATGAAGTTGTTACTCAGTTACTCTATTCTTCTTAGCAAGGATAAGAACTACTTTTTACGCCTTTAGCCAGCTTTAGTATCACACCTGAGTGAGAAGCAGCGTATATTACTGAAGTTATTTTTAAAACTAAGCTGTTCAAATCCAAAACACAGTGAGTATCTAGACAGGTTATAGGAGTAGCAGAAACAGATAGTTAGCTTAGTGAAAAAGTACAGATTCCTTAGAGTTTGTTGCTATAGCTTTCCTTCTACATCCAAAATAAACATAAGTATTAATGCAAGCAGAAAAAAGTGACAGTCAGGAAAAGAGGAGGCTGCAGGAAGCTTGAAAGAGTCACCGGTAAGCTTTTAGATAGAAATGAACAGATAACTATGCAGATTTTAAAATCTGACAGTATTGTAAATAGTCTTTCATGCATTCAACAGTCAGGAAATTCAAGGATGACGTGCCTAGAAAGGATGAACTTTGCCACAAAAAGTACCCAACAGTAGATGGCTGTAGATCTTTGTGTGTTGATGCATTCATCTGTACTAAAGTATTAGCCTGCCTGCCTGGTTAACTTAAACAAATAAAAGATGGGGTATGGGGGAAGAAGAGAACTATCAACTGACCTGGAGAACAGCAGGAGGGAATGTTTGGCTCAATAAAGTTGCCCATATTGGAAGTCTGCTCTTAAAGCATACTAGTGAGAGCTTACACACAGCAGTAGACTATGTATTAGCTCCCTGAAACTCTCCAGTCTTGACAAAAGCAGGTTTGCAGGGAGGAGGTTTGTGAAGTTGTAGAACCTGCTTTCTAGGCAAGCTTTCTCTTCAGAAGTCCTGCAGCAGCTGGCCTTGGAAGCTGATTCACGGGAACAAGTTCCTCAGAATAAAGTGGCACGCTTGGGATTTAAAAAGCTCAAGCCCCGTTTCTTTGCTTTCAGTAAAGAAATAAAGAGCCAGTATGTTCCAGTACTGTCTATCTGCAATTGCTCATAGCTGCACAATTCCAGACACGCAATCATGCCACCCGAGGCTAGGCCTGCATCAGATCTCAGAAGCTAAGCAGGTCAGGCTTGCTGCGTGACTAGATCATGTGTCTCTATAGAGTCAGCATGTTGCAGAACAGTGCTGAAACACTTCTGCCTCACCAGCCAGCAACTGGGAACCTTGCAGTGCTCTGCAATGTTGCTGGAAGTCCTCTGATATGCTGATGATGCACCCGGTAAAAGGAAGCAGGTGGACTCCTGTATTAAATGACAGTAAGACAATAGGGACAATCCCTGTCCTTGAGACTACAAGCCAGATGTTGTGTTCTCCCCACAGAAATTTCCTCTGCCCTTTTAGTGGAGTACATTAATTTTTCAAACAGAGAATTGCTGCATATGTGTAAACAACAGCCTTGAGAAATCCTTTTGTCAGTCCTAACTAATTCATGAGTTAAAAACAGGTTTCACGTGAGGCATAACTAAGCCAAAAAATAAAACTCCCTTAGTAGGCCTGTAAGAGCTAGCAATCTTCAGCAAATACCATTACACTCTTACATTGCACAAGGATTAAGTTATACCTTCACATTACTCATGCCTTCCATCCGCTGTAAATAAAGTACTTATTAAACAGAAGTACTACTTTATATATTTCTGTTCATTCTCTCCAAAATCACAGTGGTGCATCGCCTACCTTTTTATATTGAGGAGAAGGGGGACCACAGACATAATCCTTCATCTGGTAGCTCCGACAGGTCAGTACCTTTCCTGCTTGAGTGTGGACATTAACTTCTATTGGGACATAAATGCCATCTTCAACTCCCTCTTGCCTGTAAAGGACACATATTCCTTTCACTCCCAATCACTGCTGTATGTTTCAAACAAGCTTTGCAATCAAACATAGCATTTATTCTAACAGAATTCAAGGCAGGACACTGGTCTGTGCTGTTAACAGACTTAAAAACAAATAAAGCAAAACATATTCCAGTCCTTTTTGTGCAAACCTATTTCATAGCCAAAAATAAGATTCTAAAGAAGCAACAGCATTCACGTTTATCATTTTAGCTCTGTAAGAAAGATGAGTAGTGGTTAGCTTGCAAAGTTAGAGAGAGAACACTCCTTGTGAATTGATACTGTGCAAATCTGGTAATCTACAAGAGAAACACAAAGAAGATAATCAGAATTAACGAGCCAGGCACTTATTACTCATTAATTTCCTCTCAGATAATGAAACATTTGCAAAGTTTTATCTTGCCCATTGTGTTATATTTGAACAAGGGGAAACTCGCACAAGTCTTGCAATGTGCATTCCAAAGAATAAGCCAGGACACCCTTTAATTTGCACAAGATGTAGAAAGCAACAATGAGCCAGATCAGGGCAAAACCCATTTTGTTATTATTTTTATTAACAAAATCACGCTATCTTAGGAAAATGAAACCTAAACTTAAATATAAGGCTACTTGTTGTCTTTAACCATTAGCTTTTAGCCACAAATAGAAGTCTGAGAAGTAAATGAGAAGCTTAAGCAATATTTTATAGCACAATTAATTTTAGATGTGCTTTAGATATCAGTGATATCATGGGATTTAATGCTGCTCATCAAAATAACATTTTGACAACTTATCTTTCTTGCAAAGACTTACTACTATTTCAAGTTATTTAATGTGCATATCATGGGCCGTGATATGTGCATAACTAGGTTAAGTGCAAGCAGAGACTGGAAGTTAACTGCAGGCTCAAGGCCAACAGGCATCAAAATAAATCACATGGATGTGTACCAGCAAGAAAAATGTTACAGGTAAGGAATGTCCATTGCTAGGACATATGAGGAAACCCCATGATTTAGTCTGTAACTTATACAATTGTGAAGGATAGAGGACAGAAAAAAAATCTGACAATGAGAGAGCACCATCTGAAGCCAAAAAACCCCTCAGCTATCTAAGCAGAAGATTCCCCTCCCATATTTTTTTCTATATATTACATTCTTTTACTAGTATTCAACTAATGACACAGGATATCAATTACACATTCCCTCCTCTGCTTCTGGATAACAAAGCAGACTTCTTTATTCAGACTGGAGAGAAAAAGGCAAGGTGTGTGTGTGTGTGTGTAAGAACTGTGTTTGAGCTGGTTAGGAACAAACCTTAGAAGAACACTACCAGTTACAGTTATAAAAGCCAAGAACACATGCTGTGTCCTTCCATTTCCCATTTACCTTCATGGCATTTGTGAAGCAGCTGGGAAAAAGCCATCTTTAATGCTAGTGTCCATCCTGCAGTTCTTGGTGATGGTATAGCACTCAAGCCTCTGGCATCTTAGCCAGCATTAAAGGTCGTCAAACAAATGTCCCTTGTCAAATGCCAGGAATCTGCAATTCTACACTATGTAAACAACACTTACAGAAATCAAAATACAAAATGCTGTCCCCATAGAGGGAACACAGTGAACTATCAAAGCAGATACTTCTGAAGTTTACACTTTAGGAAACCATGGTAAACCAGGGGATTTCAGTAAAGGTCAGCAAAAACAGGACCAGGAGGTAAGTACTAGTGTAATCAGAAAGTAGGGGACTGAGGAGGTAATAAGGCATGGACATGTGACGCTCTCCCCAACCAGAAGTATACCAGCTAGATGCCCTCCTGCTTGGGACTAACACTCCCAACCAGGCCCTGAGAGTGCTGAGAGTGCCTTTTCCCATAATGTGCTGACAGAACTTGGGCAACAGTTCCTGTTGTATTTCAGGTTCACTATAGGCAGTGAAAAACAAGTTGGAACTTCAAGTTTCATGGCCAAGGTTATAAAGACATGTCTACACAGCACAGTGCAGCCACAGCCAAAATTGCAACAATACTGGAGGCAGGACAACTGTATTAATGTAATGCTTTCAACGGGTTCAATATGCCCTGCTTCTTTAGCCTCACTAGCCCAGATTTCTGACAGAATTAACTGACAGTGATGAACTGCTTTGAACAAACGATCCTTGGGTACCAGAAGCACCATGCTGTGCAGGCGCATCCTGAAAGCTGCAGCAGATGTGTGACACCAGCCAAAGTTTCAGAGATTTAAGTACCAAGTCCTGCCTTAGACCCTCTAAGAAGTTATGCTACTCCTTGACTCGTTTACTCAGCTGGTCCTCCAGACTTCAGCCTGGGAACGACTTGCTCAGGTTGCCTTAAACTTGTCTTAATTATCAGTCTTAGGCAGAACATTCTCTTCCATGTATTGCAATGGTGCAGGCAGCGTCTGCATTCAAAGGGAAAACCAAAACCACTCCAGCTTCTGGCTCAGTTCTACCTCAAGTTGACAAAAGTTTGAATCCCTAGAAGAGAATACATGCAAAGTAACTTCCTCAAATAGTGTCTCTTCCTGTATTAAAAATCTTCTCTTCTGCAAAGTCTTGTCTCATCCCTTCCTTTTCTACTACAGCTGGAGTCTACAGATACACAAAGCCAAAAATTGATGTCAAATCTCAAAGGAAAATCTCCCTAAGGCAACTGGAAAAGCATCACAGAACATACAGAATTTAAGGGACAGGGCATTGTGTGGACATGGATTAAAAAAAAAAAAAAGAGCCTGACCAATATATCGGCTTCAAATTAAGGTCCACACCTTATTAAAATACCCCTAAGTACTTTTAGCTTGAAAACAAAGCCATTTTAATCACAAATGTGTTAGAAGTCAACACTTGTACTGTGAAATGAAATTCACATATTAAAAATCAAAGCATCTTCTTGATTCCAATACCAAAGCTTCCACACACTTCTCAGTCAAAAATTAACTACTATTTTTCAATTGCTCTCTAAAACAGTAGAAGACAGCAAAAGTTAAGTCACCTACTTATCCAGTGAACTTAAATTGCTAGTGTTCATTTTCCACACTATTCCCCATACTTCATCTCCAGGGCTCTGAACAATGGTAGCTGTACCTCCATGCCAGACAGAGCTTGTCCTGCCTTGATGATGGCCAAACTCGAGCTTAAAATCCTGCAAATGAAACCAATACAGAGAATAAGTCAAGACTGAAGTTACAGGTGTGGACAAATGCTTGCAGGGTAGCCCCAAGGAAATACTCCAGTTTACATTTTATTTTTTCAGTTATATTTTCCTGGACCTGATCTGCACTGAATATCTGCAAGGAGGTCTATAAAATCAAGGAAGGACCACAGAGAGCGTACAGAAATAGCGTGGATAGCTCCAGGAATGTAGGGATAGGACAAGGGGTAACAGATTTAAGCTGAAAGAGGAGAGACTTAGGTTAGATATTAGGGTGGTGAGACACTGGTACAGGTTGTCCAGGGAAGCTGTGGATGCCCCCTCCCTGGAGGCGTTCAAGACCAGGCTGGATAAGGCTTTGAGGTACCTGATCCTGTGGGAGGTGTCCCTGTCATGGCAGCAGGGTTGGAACTGGGTGATCTTTAAGGTCTCTTCCAACTCAAAGCATACTATGATTCTATGATGGATTGATTCTGGAAGCAGGAAACCCTGTGGTATGCCATGCGAGCAACTGTAGCAGGCACTGCAGGGAAGAGGGAACAAACATGCTTGATACTTCTTGGGTCAAGAGACTGGTCTTTGGACGTTCTGCAAAGTATCAGTGTAATGCCCTTTCTGTGCTTGTTACACATCTCATTTCTTACAGCTTTTGATTGAAGATTAACAAACTTTTATAAAACAAAGCCCGAGAGAAGTGAATTTAATATTTTAGTTCAGCATCCAAAGTACTCTGTTTACAAGCTATTTTTAAAGTTGACTAGGTACTACCATAGCGCGATTAACATAAATCAACTCCAACCTTTGTTTGCTTCCTCACTCCCAAGTCTCAGCGATTTTCCAGCTTGAAGCAAGGGAGTGAAGCCACCCGGCGTTAGCAGGGAGCACAGCAATCTGTCAAAGGCCAGCCAGAAAAGCTCTTGAACAGCTAACCTGCAGCATGGCAAGAGACGCTTAATGTGTAACCTGAAAATCTACCTGAAAGCCAGGACAGCTGAAGCACAGGGGTTTTGTTTATTAAAAGGTAAGCATGCAAAACTACTGTTTTCCTCCTTGCCTCCAAGGTCAGATTCTGCAAAGTTCTGGGCTCTCAGCATATTCAGCTCTGCATAAGCATCTGTAGTGCCTCACACTTTACAAGAGTGAGTAGGCCTCGGTTGCCAGGTTGACAGTCCCAAGAGACATGAAGTATCTGACTACAGAGAGCTTATTAATTACAAGTTTTTGGAACTCCTTCTTATATTCCATCATAGATCATTTCCTGCAAGTTATCCCAAGAGAACCTTCAAGCCATCCTTAAGTGGAGTCAATCAATGCTCTACTACTCTGAGAACCCTTCCAGCTGCACAGAACCGTATATCAACAGCTTATGACCACGAGCTTGTAGGTCCAATCCTGCATTAGGGCCAAGTGGATATCCTAACATTTAATAATGCCAGATGGGGAGAGTACTGCCGGGGTCTGGGGAGGTGTCAGATACAGTTGTGCTGTACCGGCTAAAGCATCCAGACCGAGACAGGTAACAAGGGCTCCTCGCTTGCAGCCAGCATGGCACAGGGGGAAGGAGGAATTTTGATTTTATAATGAAGCATCATTGTTTTAAAATTGCCAGAAACTTGTCTTGCAAACCCAGCTGAGCACCTATGTTCTGGTTTGAGCTAAAGTAGAATCAGTTTTCTAATTTCAGCTAAGTCTCACCTAGGTGGCTTCTAAAAGCTAACTGCATGTTT